>CM056394.1:16322949-16402949 GCA_029718625.1 Synaphobranchus kaupii
GAATGGAAATGCTGCATCTGGAAGTGTACTCGTCTTTGTGGCCTGACAAATTTTTTTTCTGTGTAATCGACCTGGATACAATCCATCTGTCCTTAACTTTGGCTCGCAATTAAATGTGTTTTTTTTTTTTTTCAATTTTTGTTCTTAAAAAATCCAGTTTGACAGAAAAAGTAGCGCTTATATTTATTTTTGAGTTCAAGTTTTGGGTTAAAGCTCACAAGGGTTGTTGACTGGATCCTGTGTGATTGTCCTCATTTGGATGCCATTTACAGAGAGACAGAGAGAGAGGGAGAGGGAGAGAGAAAGAGAGAGAGAGAAAAGGGCAGAGAAAGAGAGAAAGACAGCAGAAGAGGGAGAGACAGGGAGAGAGAGAGAGAGATAAAGATGGGCAGAGAGAGAGAGTGAGAGAGAGAGAGAGAGAGAGAGAGAGAGAGAGAGAGAGAGAGAGAGAGAGAGAGAGAGAGAGAGAGAGAGAGAGAGAGAGAGAGAGAGAGAGAGAAAGAGAAAGAGAGAGGGACAGATTCTTCCCCTTTCACTCTTCTGGTTGACAGTATTTAAGAACACAAGGAGCTGATCTTCAGTCTTACCAAGCACTCTTCACTCCCGCGTCTAGCCATTCTAATAATTGGATTACCTGCATGCATTCTGATCCGGGCTTAAAGGGCACTGCCATGCACCATAAATTGCGGTACCTAGCATTACACGCCTGCTAATCCCACTGACCTGAGCAGGCTCTCCTCAGCTAATTAGCCACTTCTAATGGGTGGCCAACTCTGAGCTCAACGCTCTGGGAGCAGCATCTCTGCCCTAAATTGCGACTGTCCCATAAAATCATCGCTCTGCTCTAAAAAGGTAACAAAAAAAAACCACACTGAAAACTGGGTGCAATTCCGGGGGGTGCTACAAGGCCCAGAAATCAGTGATAAATTAGTCTGGTTTTGCCAGGACAAAACCAGCTTCGTAATGTAAAGGTAGTGTAATGGTTCAGGGGATTCAAAATGGGCTTCTGACGCACTGGATCTTGGATTCGATTCCCAGACGGGGCATTGCAGTTGCAGTTTTGTGCTTAACCTGAATTGTTTCAGTAAAACAGCTGGCTGTTTAAATGGACTGTCTTTGTAAAGGTTATGAAATGTTTACTGGCACAGTTTAAATAATTAGGGAATAATAAGTGAATGAAAGATTTGTAGACAGAAAGCTAAAGATGGGGTTAAACTTTAGGGAGGAAGGGAGTGAAGGGGGAGGAGCCTGATTGGATGGGCTCTGTGAAGGAATGGACAGCTGCTCGCAGTTGGTCCAGACTGAGAGCAAAGGCATTTCACCCCCCCACCCCCCCAAAAAAAAACCCACACCCCACAGGCTGGCTGCACAGAGAGCCCTCCTCCTTCAAAGCCAGCGTTCAGCTACACCTCTCTCACTGTCCTCCGTATCAATACCTGGGCCTGGACAAAAGCCACACTAAACTTTAATAAACATGACACATTAAATTCACTTGTTTTTTCCATATAAACCTTTTCATTTACGTCCATTTGTTTTTATCTATTACTGAAAATGGTTCATTATTTAAAAGTTAAAAAGTCACAGAATTGGTTTATGTATTTAAAATATGCCATTAACTGCAGAATTTTGCCTGGACTGAATAGACATTTTTCCACATCTGTGATCTCAATAGCTTAATCTGAAGGAAATAACAGGATAGTAGGTATGTTCAGAAAAGAGTGGAGTCCTTCACTTATGCAATTGCTCCCCTCAAAGAAATAGTACCATTTTTTCCACTAGATGGCGAATAGTATAGTAAAGTAATCGCAACCCTTATCTTGTGTATTTCCACAGACACCCCTTCGCTATAACCACTATTAAAAGCTGAAGTATAACAGGATGAAATGTTCTTTTTTTGCCCCTGATAAAGCTCAAGCACCGTCACAATGTTGTGCACAATGTTTAGCTTCCAGTTTCACGTTGAACAACAGGGCTTTCAAAGTCTTCCTTCTCAGTCTGTTCCTCAAAGCTTGGTTTCCACCGCAGATGTACTATTGTGGCCCGCGCCACACTTCTCAATGGCTGCAGTCTAACATTACATTTTCTCAGAAGATTTATTTCAGGGATTTCTGGGGACTTTTCCAAAACTCACCTACACAGCGCTACAGTAAACTTCGACTCAGTACAGTAAAACCTCCCCACACTAACTGTAAAAAAAAAAAAAAAACTTACATAAATGTATTAATAAATGTCAAAGAATCACTACAGCTATCTTTCCACGTATTGAGATGGTGATAACTGATTTTCTCTTTGTGTATACTGTGAATCATTTCTTTTTGACAATAGAATTTTGAATCCGTTGATTAAGAAGGGTGTTTGGAAGGCTGCTCAACAAAATCTATGTTTTTAAATAAATGTCCATCAATATAACTGCCCTTCTATCTGCGTGTCTATCGACCCGTCTATGTGCTTATGCAAGCTTATCCAGGGTGTCATACATGTCTTAAATTGTCATACTAAGTACTTTACATTGCTTGTATGTAATAATGTTTTTGTCTGAACCAATGCAGGCTGAGTACCATGGCTTTAAGACACACACTACAATGTGACCTCGACTCTGCTCCATTAGCTTTAACAAAATATTATTCTGTAATATAATAATTCACAGATGATGACCTCTGTTCTACTTATGATCTGCACCAGAACATTATTCAATTTTCTTTCAATTCAAGTCAATAAAGGAGGTGATAAGTAAGGATTATCTCCTGCCAGGCGCACAGGAACAGGAACGCATTCTTTTGGAATAATGTATTCAAAAGAAATTTTGCCCTGGTGCTAAGTGATATTTAGGAAGTGGAGGTGGAAAAGGGTGATGTCATTCAACGGATATACCCGCCCACCTGCCCAGCCCCCCTCTCTGCTCCACCACCTGTATTCTCAGGTTCTCGTGACCCTGAGTCATTTCGAAATCTCCTGAATCCCACTCGCTGGTGTTAGCTTGCGTGACTGGGGATTATCAGTGATTTAAAGGATAGCTCTGGTCAAAAAATTACTATTTGATATTTTACATGAACCCAGTGCTTGCATGAATGACTGCACATTGTCAAAATGGGGCTGCCACCCCAAAACTATTACATATTTATTGTGTCACAAAGACATCCTTGGTAAAAATTTTATTCACAATCAATCATTCCTATAACTACCAATGAAACATCAAGATCTTTAAGTTCCAGGGTCAAGGCAAGACTAATTAAGACCTGCAATCAATCAGGCCACGATTCAATCAATTGATTTGTCCTTAAAATTAACCAATCCATACATTAAAATGCTAGTTTTTTCACTTTTCTATGCACGCACATTTTTAAAAGATTTATGAAAAATTACAATTAGACAAACTATTTAAATAAAAAAAAATAAAAAAAACAATTAAAAAAAACATTCCCTCTGAGTTAAATTTAAGGACAAATATTCAGGCTCAAAATGTTGAGCTCAAGGGGGGGGGGGGGGGTCAGGGGGTGTGTGGCCATTTTCTGTCCCCTCATTGGTAGAGAGGAGCCTGTGAGGAGCAGCCAGGACCACCAATCCGACGCTGACTCAGCCTGCACCGGCGGTGCTAATCCCTACGCTTTTGTTTGGACGGGGACTTACAGACTGTCCCTGGCAGAGGCCATCTCACGTGCTCAAACATTTTCTACCGGCCAACAGCGAGTTTAACCGTGGATTACATTCGGGACTGGGGAAGACAGCAGGAGGTAGCCTGTACAAAGAGTTGTGAATGGGTCACACCTGACAGCTAAATTAGCGGTTATAAACATGCCAATAGCCAGAAGCGTATCCGGGGCTGTTCTCTGAACAATAACCAGCGTTGATGGTAGGAGGAAAAACATTGTGGGCATCACAATGGCTGGGAGCGGAGCTGTCAATCACTCACCCATGGGAACCAGTCAGCAGACTGGTCTCCATAGCCAAACAATGACGGTTAAAATCAGTGAGTCATTAGCAGCACATAATAACTAAAATAATGGACATTTCACACCTACTCTAAATAAGTGTAACGTGTGAAATTAAATACAGAAATTAGAGGGCTTATAGGTGTAGCAGTAACTACGGTAAAATAATGGCTGCCACACTTAGAGTCAATAACAGCACAAATAAGCAATAGAATCAATCAATTAATCAAAAACAGCTATCCTGTTTATCCAGCATTAAAGCTGCAGTAGGCAAGTTTGAAAATATACAAGGCAAAAAGACTTCCCCCTTTTGCTCTCCTCCCTCCCATCTCTCTCCTAAGCCCCTCCCACCAAATGATGCTCCAGTGCACGCGTGGAGACAGGCAGACAGGGAGGGGTTTATTCTACCGGTAGGATCTTTTGCTTGTAGATAGTTGCCCTAATTGGTAGCTACATAGCTAGCCCTGGAAGACCGGCTTGAGATTTTTTGACAGCCAAGTACAGAACCCAGGACACTCACAGAAACCGGATTTTTTCTCAGAACACCTGATTTATTGATAGCTGCTGGAATGTAATGAGTAGATTTAGTCATTTCGCCAAAATTATATCGAAACAATCTTGCCTACTGCACCTTTAAATGAAGTGCTAAGTCTTTTGATCATCTGTGTAGGCTATATACAATTACTGTTTGAAAACTGATTTGATGATGAACCCGAGACACACCAAGACTGCGGGCCTCACAAAGCAAACAATGAGCCGCTTTCCTTGTTTCTTATCAACTCAAACAGAACCACAGGTGTGTTTTGACAGCGTCAAACTCTAAACACAGCACAGGACTGTGGGGTCAGTTAGTCTGCCAAATTATCTATGGGTACCCCGTTTGTTTATATTCATTACAACATACGTTCAAGGTAACGAAAGATGTGGGAATGAGCAAGTGTGTGTTACACTAATAATACCACCCCCCTCAGTAATCTTTTGTACTTGTGATATGCAGGTTACCTGGCTGGTGAAAACTTGGAGAAAGGTCCCTGGCCACTGCCCTGGCGATTTCGGAGTCCTGGCCGGCGATCTTTGAGGCCTGGTCAGCAGCGTCTCCTTTGGCCCTGGCGTGCGCGGTTCTAGACAAAGCAGAACCACAGCCCGTTAGGATGCGGGGGCGGGGGGGAACGCATTTATGACGAACGCATCTTGTCACGAGTACAACTGTGTGAGTTTGGTGCTTAGCCTCAGTTCTAGCCACTGTTATTTGTTCTTTCTGGGAGACATCTGGTCTGCACTGCCTTTTAAATACTTACATTTAAATTAAATTTGTGCATTTGACTATTAGTCAAAATTTGGAAATGTATCACAGTATAAGGCAGGGAGCAAGTATGGCACTTTCGCTTGGGCATCAGGCAGCTGAGCGTCTCTCCTCACACTGCTCGCTTCACTTCAGACCAGAGCAATGGCAAATTGAGAATGAGAGAAAGAGCAATAGACAGAGAGAGATGAAGAGAGAGGAAGAGAGAGAGAGAAGTCTTTTGAAATCCTGCAGTACAATACTCTCCTGCTATGAGGAAAAACATCCATAGCATTGCAACAAAACAGCCTCTGGGGTCATAGGGTAGATTATGGACAGGGCCTGAGAGGGGATTTTTAAATACATCTGTTACATAAATCTCTTTAAAAACCCTGGGCACAGACCTGGACAGATGGACTTTGCCCCAGCGGAAGGGGTGCATGAGAGATGAACGAGTTTTATTTTAGAAAGCCGATTCCCACAGAACTCAAAAGCCAGAGAAACAAGGCCTCTCTGTTTCAAAAACACTACGAAATTCCGTCAGTTAGGAATGCACTTGGGATCTTATGAAAAATCCATCTGAGAAAAATATACTGATTAAAGAACTCAGAGGTTTTAAAAATATATTGGAATTCACAGCTTGCAGTCCCTTACTGCCTTTACAATCAGCATGGCACAGTTCCTGAAGGGCTACTCAAACCTGGCCCCGGAGGGCCACGGTGCCTACAGGACTACTGAACCCTGGCCCCGGAGGGCCACAGTGCCTGCAGAACTACTCAACCCAGGCCCCAGAGGGCCACAGTGCCTGCAGAACTACTCAACCCAGGCCCCAAAGGGCCACAGTGCCTGCAGGGCTACTCAAGCCCTACATGAATTCCAACCTGTAACTGTACAATTTCAAGTTCTCTAATTACTGTGACGCACAGACAATATGGTTTGGGGACAGCAGTGTATTTTTGACCAAAGACCAGACCTTGTTT
This sequence comes from Synaphobranchus kaupii, assembly GCA_029718625.1. Classification (NCBI taxonomy): domain Eukaryota; kingdom Metazoa; phylum Chordata; class Actinopteri; order Anguilliformes; family Synaphobranchidae; genus Synaphobranchus; species Synaphobranchus kaupii. Next base: position 16,329,141 of record CM056394.1, read on the forward strand.
ATTACACATCCCACCCACGGCAGAAGCGGTGTGTAATTATAAATGGACAGGCCTGCTACAAAGGTCACAGCATCTTTTTTTTTTTTTTTTAGGGGGGGGGTTTGACGGGATATGTTAAGCATCTTGGACTTCTGAGATGGGTTAGCCATCACACCAGTCCTGACGGGTAAACTGGAAATTCTCTTTGCCGAACCAAGCTTTGAGTTTATATGTGTGTGTGTGTGTGTGTGTTAGAGTCTATATGTGTGTCCCTCAGTGGGACTCCAGAGTATTTAAGACTACAGGGCCATCCATCTGAGCACCCCTCTAATTTTAGGGCCTTCTTAAATTTCAGACCCTTGCCTGTGGCCTCTTTTTGGACTGTTCGTGCCAGTCTGAGCCAGCTGCACGCTACCGGGACGGTCCCTGGGGGCATCGGCCTATTTGGAGACTCTCTGCGGCACATGCTGACGCTGTCCTGCCGAACCCATGTTCCCCATTCCCCTATAACCCCCCTCCCCCGCCTACCCCCCACCGCCTACCCCCCGACTCGACTGCTAAGGAGCACTCATAAGACGGGACGTCCCAGAAATAAATTTATCCAGAGAAACTATTTTGCACAAACTCAGGGGTTGCCACCATCATCTCCTCCTCCTCAAGTCCGTGACGCAAATCAGCCTCTTCATCCGCTCTCATTCATGCACAGGTCTCTGCGCGATTAAAAATGCTGAGGACCACGTACAGTGACGTTTCTGGTCTTTTGTTTCACTTCTAAAACGAGAACACAATCATCTTGTTTATTCACCTACATTTCATTTGAATCTTTAAATCCACATGGCGCAAACACATTAAGCTCACGGTTTAAAAGTATGTTCAAATTTGGATTAACAAAAATATTAAGTGTCACGTGGCACGATTGCACATTCCTTTCAAAGAGAACTTGGTCAGGACTAGTTTAGTCCCAAAACTGGTTTGCCTGCCTGTGTAAATTCTAGGTAACTTCTCCATTACGAATGCTATTCAAAGCTAGGAAAACCAAATACTTCCTCACTGTATTCATGCATAGATTAGGATAGTAAAAGAATTAGGCCTACATGTACCCTGAAAATTCTGTGGCTTATTTTCTCAATGTTTGAGATGTTTCTAGCACTGTAATCATCTCACACGGTAATTATGTCCCTTGTTCCTTAATGAATGCATTTACATGCAGCCCAATATCCCATTGTAAGTCTGAACATTACAGCTGACCTTAACCGATGCAATAATAGCCTACATTTCATAAGGAAACCGCACAATTCTACATGTTAAAGGAGAATTTTACCCATATTTTAAAAAATGTGTTGTCCTTTGCCCTAACTGTAGTACCAATGCAACAATATATCGGCCCACATACATTTTGCAGATATAAGAATTATCTTTCAATTATTAAAATTAAAAAAAAAGATTTCTTTGCAAACTCTTCAGCTCACTTAAACAAGATGTGTCTGCTAAATGCTGTCCTTAACTTTGACTTAAAAAAGCATCCAAGTTCTACTTTTTCCATCAGAAACACAATTGGGTGATTTCTGATCTTGGCAAACCGTGAACACTTGCAATTAGGCCTACTACTATTGGTAATGTAAAAAAAAAAAAAACTGTTGGTGCCCCTGGGCTCAAATCATACACACACAGACCGTGGCATTTCTCCACAGGTTTCTGTCCAATAATTCATATTCATATTAATATTCGTCTTTTGCAGCACCGAGTCAGAATTATCACAGGCTTACAATTTCGTAAAGAGCATAATATCACATTTTGTCATAATATCAAACTAACTACATATTTATGAATTTCAGATTGCAGAGAAGTCTGCGCCGGAGATACAAATATACATTCTAAAATACATCGCTCATGATTTGGAATAGGCGCTGATATTATTTCGATATTTCACCCACCCTTTACCGCAGGTCAGCATGCAACTGGGATTTATTTAAATTAAAAAACACTGAAATATGATTTTTACCTAAATGCCAGTTGGTGGGAGAGAGCAAGCCAGAATCGCTTGTATGCAATCTTCTACAGTATGCAGTATGCAGTACGCAGCACACACGCACACGCACACACACACACTCACTCACTCACTCGCGCGCACACACACACACACACACACATACACACACTAACTCACTCACACCCTCACGCTCACACGCACACGCACACACACTCTAAGTAAAGGCACAGAACAGCAGCTCCCTGCTCTAGCCTAGAGGTAGGCATTATAGAGAACCACGCGGAAATGAAAACATGGTTAAAATAATGACAATTAACTCTATCTATTCAAACATTTTCCCAACCCCTAATCGCAAAGCACGTTGTCTTTAATCTTCATCTTTTCCAATCCCTTCATTCTTTCATCTTTCTCACACAATATTTCCTGTTCACCAGTGAACAGTGAACACCCATCTTATAAAACTCTACGAACCTACAAAAAATGTGACCTGGAAAATTTGTTTTAAAAAAAGGTGATCAGGCATTGTTATTGTTTAATTGGAGAGCACTGGGATCAGCTTAAAGCCACATTAAATATTTATTGGAAAGAATACATGACTAAAATACACTGCCAAAACTGGATAATTTACAGATATTTATGTAATTAAATCTCAACTTAAAACAAGAAAGAGAAGAGTAAAGGCAAGCCAGTTTTATTAACAAAAAAAAAAAAAACTCAGTTTCTTGGTTACAACGAAAACTGTAGGGTTGAAGAGCTAGCCTAGAACAATCACCATGACAACGCTCATCCACTATCTAGTGTATGCGAGGTGGGGGAGGGGTAGGACAGGCAGTTCAACACATCACCTGGCCTGTGCCATGAATGAACCTAGCCTGCACAGTTAGAAAGGGTTCGCTCGCTGTGGTGATAGCGGTGTCCGATGACAGGTCCTCATAACACTCTGGGTGTCCAACAGTAGCATCCCCATAGGAGAGCGATCTTTGGCGAAACTGGCTGTGTGTCAGTACTCAAAAGCACTCAGCTGTGCGACAAGGGCCAGATGATCTACCAAAGGATTCATCTAAAAATGTACAACAGATGTTGGCTGTAGCAAAACCAATATTTCCAACAATTTCATTTTCATTGGTCAAGATAATGGTTGAACCTGACCTCAAGTGCACCCCTCCGACCACACTGACCATACCGCTCAGCTGGTGGACTGCAGAGTTGCTTTAAATTGATTTTAAAAAGCAAAACAAACAAACAAACCCCCCACAAAAGCTATCCCTCTGGGTAAGTATACTTCCGGCAGCAAAATGAGCGTCACCTTTTACCTACTTTACGCAACATTTCATCTGATGTTGAATCTGCTGAAGACAGGCAGAATCTCCAGGCAACAGGAGGGCTGAGGAAATTTTTACTGAGAGAACAGCCACCTCTTCTCCCTCAGACACATGCGCACACACACACACACACACACACACACAGAAACATACATACATGCACATGGACACACACACACATACAGAAAAAAACACACACTAACACACACACGCACGCACGCACTCACACACACAAACACACACACACACACACACACACACACACCATGGGAGGGGGGGGGTTAACTTATAAGATTAAAAAAGTAAAAACATTTAATGATGTTAATTACTGATATTCATCCACTTCTGATTAAAAAAAACATAAAGAGTCGTGACACAGGCATTTAGTGAATTTGTGAAACTAGAGAAGAACTAGAGCTGTCCAAATACTGTGATGTGGGCAATGAAACACCAACTCCTACACACAATCTGTGCCGATTCCTTTCTGTGTGATCTCCAGTATTACAAGTGGCTGTAACTCCACTCGAGTATATACCTTCTAAACAACCTGCTATTTACACCCTGGAACCGCAGGACCCTAAACAGCTCTACACTGGCTTATTTTACAGCAGCAAGACGGTATGACCACCCCACGGATCTCACATCACTCTCATAACAATCATACTACTACTAATACCAATAACAAGCAAAAATACTCCTCACCATTCGTTTTGCAAAAGCACTAATCACAGCGACTAGGCTAAGTGTCTAACAACATCTTTAACTGAAGTATCCCGACATCACAACCACCTTGGACGATGCACCCATAAAGGTCTCCTAAGACAATATTACACTCATATCAGAGTTTACGCAGGTATATTGGCGTGATCTCACACTCTGTGCTAGGTGTGGGATAACAAGGTGAATTCTTAATGTGAACTCCCACTGATGTATATTCCACTGCCGATTGGACCCAGTTACACGTCAATCAGTGATACGACAGGAAGAGGAAGTGACGCACTCAGACATATCCATCAGCAGAGAAATATGCTTCATGGGTGCTAGGTGGCTCATACTGTTAAAGCACTATTCCAGTGCCCGGGTGATCCCCCACGGGCCGGCATCCAATCTGCACTGGCACCCAATCCAGACCGTGTCAGTAGTCGTGACTGTAGTCGCGAGCCCCGTAGGGCGATGCACAACTGGTGCGAGCGTTGCTGGGGAGGGAGGGTTTTGGCCTGCCGACAACGTCCCGTTGTGCACCAGCGAGCCCGCCGGTCGATCGGCTGCCCGCGGTTTGCCTGTTAACCTGCACACGAAACCGAGACAACGAGGAGGGCACACACTCCTTTTGCGCCTTTCTGTCCTGACAACAGAGGTTGCGGTGGGCAAGACTGGGGATAAAAAGAGGGAAAAATTATAAAAAAAGAAAAAAATTCATCTTCTAATGTTACCAGGGATACCAGGATACCAGCCATTTCCCAGTTCTGGAATATGCGATAATGTACAGACTTTCCTTTGGGAGTAAAAAAAAAAAAAAAAGCCTCCCTAACATAAGTCTTAACTGTACCCATCTGTGACATGATAGGTAACAGTTTACCACAAGTAAATAAGATCACTTTCCAGGCTACAGCTAGTGACTCTATTAGCGGTGTTAACATTTGGGGTGCCACATGGCAGTGTGACAGGAGTGTTCATGGGATAGAAAGAAATCAGAAGCTTCTCTTATAAATGCAAAGGGCCGCCACAAGAGTTCACAGTACGGTATGTGACCTTTTCCGATTCATATTTTTTCCCATGGTGCTTTGGTTACACAAAGCATGCTAATGTGAACCAGTGCACACAGAGGTACATAGATGTGTAAATACATGCAGATACAGCTGGCTTGAATGCATTTTATATAGCCTGTGTGTGTACACGTGTGTATGTGTGTGTGTGTGTGTGTGTGTGTGTGTGTGTGCGTGCATGCGTATAATTTCCCAAACAGACTCCTATGCATGTAAAGGAACTGAGAGTCTGGAGAGATAATCTCGCAATAAATTGAAGTGAATCGCTTTAACCTTAATGAGATGCAAGGACACACGAACTCAACTTTAACAGCATGCTAATTACTGTGGCTAAAACAGGCTTTATGGGTTCGGTGTAATGCCAGTCGGTTCACAGAGCTCTCCCAGGAAATATAAGCGTGAAAAGCCCTCCCCAGTGCTGGCTCCACTGCCGTTTTGAGGGAGACTCCAGTTCATCACCCTTAGATGTTGAAAACATCCACTCTTTTTAGGCAAGGTGTAGAGCACAGGTGTCAAACTCCAGTCTTGACGGGGAGTCCTTGGCACCAGTAGATATTTTAAGTCCTTGATTCACTAAAGAATCCACAGACCTTGTTCTGAAGGCCTTAATTGACAGCTGATTGAAAGGAAGTCACAAAAACCCTACAGACTCTGCGGCCCCTTGGAAATTTAGTTTGGCACCCCTGGTGTAGAGGATTAGACAGGGTGCTCGGTGCCAGTATAGACTTATCAGTTCATCATATTATCACAATATAAAATTAATCTGTACATATGGACAGCTTCTGCACCCATAATGTCCCTGTACAACCTGGTTTGGAGTTACTTGAAGTTTATGTTTTTGCTTTAGACCACAAACCCCCAAATTGCCCAATACCTGCCATTGCAAATCCTGCAGGTTGTCAGAACCTTCTCTAACTCTCTGTAATATCCTACGCTGCACAGTAAAACAGTCTGTGCCAATCGAAATCATACACTCAAACAGAAATAGTTACAAATACCCCCAGAAAAGGAACTATTCCTTTAAGATGTGAAAAGCCAGAGGGAACTGGGATATCAGACATGGGTCTGATTTAACAGCACTGTACATGGTGGTTCAGCTTGTGTTATGTTCTCCTTACACCAGCATGAAAGACAAGGCCTAACGACTTTAACAGGCCTGAAGCTGCACCGCAGATCAGCTTATACCCGAACTGCAATGTACTCCATAAAACTAAGAGCGATAGATTTGTGCACAAGAGCTGTGTTTTTTCCAGATAAAGTGGTAGCTGAATTTACATGGAAAGGTTTAAATGAAATGAAACCAATTGCCCAATTTGACCCATGCTCGAAACAGAACACAATGTTACACACTGATTCAAGTGGTTACATTGGGTGCATCATCTTGTGCAATGACAGGCCTCGTATAGGCTATATGAAGGCGTGTACAGGCTATATGAAGGAAGCCATATAAGCCATATATGCCATATTGTCACCTACCCTCCTGAAAGATACACCAGCTGACTCATAATGCTACTTCCTGTAGTTATGCCCTCGAATGTGGACACAGCTGTACTAGACATATCGCAGCCATACCATTCAGAGAGCAGTGATCTTCAGAGGCAGGGTCTGCATTTTCCGGTTTTTGTTATTACTCAGAACTTAATTGATCAATTAAAGCAGCTGATTACATGCCTAGAGCCCCCCCCCCCCCCCCCCCACACACACACACACACACACACACTTTTCCCCTTCACATAATATTGCCTATCCCCCAATATTATAGGCTATTATTTCACACACGCACGCACGCAGGCACGCGGTCAAAATATTTAATGCCCTGGTACTTACTATTGTGCTCATATTTTTCTGGTCGTGAAACACTATTATTACTGGACAGTCGTATAGCTGTATAGCACATATATACCTGGGTTACAACATCTCAATTCCTGTATGTAAGCCCTTGAGTGTGTACACATCATACTCCACAGCTATTACAGTTATGGAATTTGTAATACACTAGACCCTAGGCTATTCAAGCGAATCGTGTTTATATGGTACGCATACAGAAACATATCCATAAGCCATCCCTCGGCATTATGCTACTTATGCACCCGTTCTGCAAAGATGATTGACACCTTGGTGCATTCTACGGCATGTTACCTTAGTCTGCTCTTTAAGTATGTAGACAGTCAGCAGCAGATAAAAATCACTAATAACTAAAAATACTGATAAACGAATACCAGTCCAATCAGTCAGTGCCATAACAAATTTTATTAAACCCGTGGGTTTAGCTACATCACTATCTTCTCTTATAGATTAATGCAGTTTTTAATTTGCCCATCCATTACTGGAAGGCCTGATGACTAAATTCAGGATATTGACTTTACGTCTAAAGTTTTGGATATTGGCCAAAGTATTAGAAACACTCTTCAACCTAACTGAAGTTAATTCTGATTAAATAGTGTTTGTTTCCTTAATAGGATACGCGTGTGTACGCGTTGTTGTCATCACCCATTTAAAAACAATATGAAGTAAGCGGACACTGCAATTGCATCAGCGGATCTAATTTTAGATTTCATATTCCAATAGAGCCAGCGATGGCACACACAATGAATTACAGTGCATCCGGAAAGTATTCACAGCGCTTCAATTTTTCCACATTTTGTTCTGTTACAGCCTTATTCCAAAATTGATTAAATTCATTTTTTCCCTCAAAATTCTACACACAACACCCCATAATGACAATGTGAAAAAAGTTTTTTTTGAGATTTTTGCAAATTTATTAAAAATAAAAAACTAAAATTTCTCATTTACATAAGTATTCATACCCTTTGCTTTAACGTATTTTTAAAGTATCATATTTCATATTTGGTCGCATATCCTTTACATGCTGTTACTTCCTGAAGTCTGTGACCATCAACATCAAAAAACTGTCGATATCTTATTTTCAGGTACTGTTACAAGCGATACTATAACCTCTCTGCATTTGAATGGATCTCTATGGAAATTGGGGGGTGAGACTAGATTCAGCTGTACATCTGACTGAGACCAAAGGCTTCGTGCTTAACCTGCCATTTGGGAAGGATCGATTTTCAAGGAAGTACCTTCCAACTTTCAAACTCAAGGCTAAGCAATCACTTTAACAGAAAATCTGCCTAATATTTCTATGTTTTAAAAAAAAAAAATTTTTTTTGAAGTTCCTGGGCTGTTAATAGCAGAGTGTGTTTTTGCCCGACAGTTGGATCTAAGGATCGCATGGGTCCGGCGGTGAAAAGCTCAGTAGCTCATGTCATAGTTTGTTCTGTCGCACACACTGACGAGAGGTGTGTGTGTGTGTGTGTGTGTGTGTGTGTGTGTGGGGGGGGGGGGGGGGTGCTATTTCGCACAGTCACCGATTTATTAGCGTGTCTCGGTCCTTTTCTTTTTTGTTACGATTCAAAACACATGGATTTGCCTCCATTTGCCAGCCCCTCTCCTATTACGTTTTAAGCGGCTTTTTTTTTCTTTCTTTTTTTGGCCGACGACCGAGCGCATCTGAAAAGCCACCCCTCTCAAAACCCCCCACCCCCCCCACCGGGGACGAAAGTGGGGGCTTTGGCGTTTTAGACGCAGGTGTGGGGGGGCGGAATTAAAACGGAGCGACTCGGCGCCAACGGCGTAGCGGCAGGTGATAAACAAAATCCCCCCCCATAAACCCCCCGCCCCCACACACCCGCCATTCGCCTGAGCGGTCGGACAGATGACGGTACTCCTGTATCAGCTGCTGCTACGGGGGGGGGGCTGTATTCCTGTCATGTCTCGTACCTCTCCTTATTTAGGCAGAGAGCCGCGCTGACACACCGGAGCCCCAGCTCCAGCCGCTCGTGTAAACCCCCCCCCCCAAAACCCCCCCACCCCCACAATTCTCATTGGCTCTCTTGTTCTGAACGGCAGGTTTAAATTCAAGATGATACCCCGGGAGAGGTGCCTGGGGAGGGAGGGAGGGGGGAGGGGGGGGGGGTAACAGGGGGTACTCTGCGTCCCGCAGTTTGATCACAGACCCCTAGAGAAGTGATTAGAGGGCTGCTGACAGGGCCAGATATGGGAACCTCATCCGCAGATGTGGCAACCCTAAACCCGACCCCAACCCTAATTCCAACCTTGACCCGTGACCCTAACCCGAACCTTAACCCTAATCTATTAAACTCCCGTGCTGAGCCGGGAAATTTTGCCGCAGGGGAGGCGACATAAAATTCAAGACCGCGCCTAAAAGCGTCCCCTCGTTCCTCACTGATCCCACGACAGCCATTTCTGCACATTATTGGCTGGCAGGGCACGCCGACCGCTGATCCAGGATCAGCCGGAAGAGCTGCGGGGGATTTTGGGAAGTCGCTGGGCTTCTGCCAGATCTGCTGCACAACCGCAGGATCTTCAAAGGACATAAAAAAGATGAAACGGCAGGAAAAAAAAAAGAAAAAAGCAGAGCGCGTCCTTTTTCTTCTTTTTTTTTTCTTCTGCCGCTCGCGGGCACGGCTCTATGGTTACGCAAGCTCCGTGCCAACCGCAACCCTGGTTACATGAGCGCTCATTAGCATTTGTGTTTGACAGGTCCACATTGCCAAGCGCCCAGCAATCAGCAGGTCGTCGAACTAGATAAAATAATAATAATTACAGGTAAAAGAGAGGAAGTGATGTAAAGATCAGTGTAGTGTAGTGTAGTGGGTAGGGCAAACACAGGTACAGATTACTACACTACTGCTCTACCCTTACACGTGCGCCTTAAATCCAACTACCTGCTAAACTAACATAAGAACATAACTAAAATACATACTGAAGAGCTCTAAAACACCAGTGCAGTTAATTAAACAGAGTAATTATTAAAGTTAAAGCTACTAACCTTGCTACTAAAAGAAAGACAACAAGGATTTTTTTGTTGTTTGGCAGGAAATACAGACTTTGTTTAAACCCAGGGACAGGGCCTTGTTAATGTAATATTGTACCTGGCGCTAAACACATTACCAGGGTTTCGTTTTTAATTTCGCACTCAGGTTTTATCAACAAGCTCCATTAAAGCTGCAATTAGACATAGGCTATATGTTAACTGATAACGGTTAGGCAACCTGCTGATTGCCTAACAGTTATTGTGTTATTTGTTTTGTTGTCGTTTACTCTCACTCTTTGTCCCTCAGGGGCCCTTTTAAAACGATCTCACACCTTCATACTGGGAGAGCGGGAAACATTTCCCCACACACGTGAGTTTGTTTCATTTAAATAAACTTTGGATGCACTTCTACACTATATGTGTGCCTAGCTAGCATCAGTTGCCTTGAAACTGTGGAGTCTGTGCTTTACGTATTAGGATTTGCTTACGTGTCCTGATGTGACCCAGCGTGACCCAGCAACACTGCTGCTGTGCCTTTCTGACACGTAAAAGGTTCAGTATTTAATTCCCTAAGTGAATTTTATTAGCTTTGCTTTTGGATAATTCTACCTGCAGGGAAATATGGATTAGGCATTCAAGAGCTTGTAAAGGTGTGGCTGGTCTGCGTTGTTTGCTAAATATGTGCTATTTAGCAAATGCTAAAGTGTGCTTCTGAGACCAGTTTCGCCATGCAATGGGAGTGAATGGAGAGAGAAAAAACAACATTCTTCGTTGGCCAGTTGCTGACCACTGGAGCAAGTCATGAAGGTGAGCTCGAATGTTACGACTCCTATCGGGGCCAGGTACCTATACAACATCGTGTTCTAACAAAGTTTACTATGCCTTTAAGGCACCTTAGAGCCGACTCACTGACCTTAGTGAGTCTAAACTGGACGTACAGACAAAACGACTTCAGCCAAGCGTGAGTGTGTTAGGTTTAGGTGTACAGTCTTTGAGGGAAATCTTCAGCTATTCCCTGAGAGCTGCGAACCAGATTTCTTCATCAGGGCATAAAAATATGACGTCCAACAGCGTTTCATGTATTATTTAAACACAAACATCCAGTTTTTCATCCCTTTCTCACTTATGCTGGAGTTCCTTTACGGTTTCAGTAGTGAATAATTAGTTATGTGAGAGTGAGGTTTCGTCAACCCCATAATGGGTGGAACTGCAATTAGCTGTCAATCACTGATTAAACTAAGCAAAAAATCATCAATCATTGGCTATAAAATTTCCCATTAAACTCAATTGGCTGTAACATTTCCCCTAAACTCTCATTCGCTGTAACAATTCCACCTAAACTCTCATATGGCTATACCGTTGAACCCTTAACGTTTATAGGCTGTAAATCCCCCCTCCCAAACTGAACATTTCCCTGCTAAATTCTTCATTGGCTGGAACATTTCTCCCTACACCCTCACTGGCTGCTCTTCCCTTGCTCTGTGGTCCGTCAGTGTCTTCATGGCCCCGCGCGTCATGTGACCCTGCGTCGATCTTCTTTATCAGGACGAGGCCAGAGCTGCTCCAGGGCGCTCAGCCTCCCCATCAGCGCAAGCTATCTGCTGAGGCCCAAACGACGTGTGTCACGACGTACCGCCATTGGGCCCAACTCGTTTCCTTACACCTCCTGAGGCCGCCGCAAGCTCCCCGGACTTTTACCGTCAAATCGATCGGAGCGAACTGGTGTCTAATCCTTAACTGAATTCTGCTGGGGTACTGACATACGTGTATTCTACGGTACACACAGAAAATAGTTTTAACCACCTGGCTCTTGTCATGAATCTGTGTGGTTTTCTCCCAAAACTGTGGCTTTCATGTAGTGGATACTAACCAATGAGTCCCTCACGATGAACCTATTTAACTAACCTGCAGCTGTTTATTTCCTAATACACGGGTATACACACAGTTATTTGTACTTTACAATATGAGAAGGCCGTATGATACAGTTAATTATTTTGCATGCCTGCCAAGGGCATTGCCATTATTATAAGTCTTGAAGCTTGGAGTTAAATGTCAAAGCTTTCTGCATAATCACACACGGGTAAAAAAGCAACGGAGTTTTAATGACACAATCCAAGAGTAGAAGCTTATGAGCTCAGTATCAATTTCCTTTTTAAAAAAAATGCATTGTTATTCAAATACCACTTCCTCTCCATTGCATGCGCAAACACACAGATGTCATGTGACTTCACGTTGCTGTACACTACTAGGTCCATGTTCTACGGATTACACTATTTACATGTTACTATTTGCAAATTACTTGCATAATCCAAATATGAGTATACATCACCTTTTAATCTCTGTCATTGGATTTTAAAGCAATTCCTTTCATATGAAACATTTCAGCCTAAGCTCACCAAAGACTATAACCATTACTGTATAAAAATAGCAAAAAGGGAGCATTTTCCACAGGTAAACTGGTAATCTCTTTCACTGTTCCCCCAGCGGTCCTGAAACCCTAAATTGACCACGTTCTTGTGCGAACATCGAGAGGGAGTGCCAACGAAGGTGATTTCCTTCAAACGTGAAACGAGTTCAAGGTTGTTTTTCAAATTGCACATGCCGATAAGCACGTTCGTGCAGACAAATCGTAGTATAAAACAGTATGGAATTATTATTATTTTTGCTATGGTGCTTAGTTCTGTGTTTATAAAAACAAGCACAACATTAAACCCAGTGACTAAAAACGGAACGATAAGGAATGAAATGTACGGTGTATTTAAATTTCATATGCGCCTCTCAACACTGCAGTGTTGAATTTACTCCACCAGCGTTTTGGCTGTGAACAACCTTCGTCAGGGTATCCTTTTTTTATGACGTGTAATAAAAAACCGGGGGGAAAAAAACAGGTGTGTTGTAGGTACATGTAACAGGTAACAGGCAAGTAACAGGTGTGTTGTATGTACATGTAACAGGTAACAGGCAAGTAACAGGTGTGTTGTATGTACACGTAACAGGTAACAGGCAAGTAACAGGTGTGTCTTAGTGGGTCCTCCTCCTGGCTCGATGTTCCGTGACGCCAGTGCGAAGCCCGGCTCCTCGTTAAAAGGTCAGGCCCGGTTTGTCCGAGGCAGGTATCCCGCTGCAGCCGGACATCGGAGCGGGGCTTGGCAGGGCAGCGTCGGACACATCACTGTACAACAGGATACGTGACCTTATCACAGCATCCTGGGCCGCCGAGGCCATCACAAATAGCAGCGGAGGGAGGAGCGGTGGAGCGGTATCGCGGTGCCTCGGGGCGCTCAGGGCAACAAAGCTACAGATACACTGGTGCTCGAAAGTATTCATACCCCTTCACTTTTTGCACACTTTATTGTGTTGTAGATTTCATTTTAAATGGATAAAATTGCCATCTTTGCCCATCAATCTACACTCTACAATCTGCACTCAATAACCTATAATGACAAAGTGAAAACATGTTTTTAGAGAACTGAAATCTCTCATGTACACAAGTATCCATACCCTTTGCTTGAATGTATTTTTAAAGTATCATATTTCATATTTGGTCGCATATCCTTTGCATGCTGTTACTTCCTGAAGTCTGTGACCCATCAACATCAAAAGACTCTCGATATCTTATTTTTAGTTTACAAGCGACACTATAACCTCTCTGCATTTGAACGGATCTCTATGGGACTTGGGGGGTGAGAGTAGATTCAGCTGTAAATTACGCTGGTACAGTATGGAATGCATGACTGGCGAAAAGGCTTGAAGTTATCAAGGGTCTAAGGTATCAAACAAGCCCCAAATCATCACTCTACGGCCAGATGTGGATGGATCACTTTAAGCCTTTTTTCCCCCCATAGAGTTCAATAGGAAAATGAGTCAGGAGAAATAACCCTTGCAGTGATCCATCCACATCTACTCCATATCTGGTAACAGAGTGATGGTTTGGGGCTCAGACCCTTGATAACCTACAGCCATTTAGCCAGCCATGTGTCCCCTCATTTAGCTCTTTCGTGGTTCCATTCTCCCAAATTCAAGGACCCATAAAACTGTCCCGTGGGCTATATCGAAAGTGTTTCTGACTATCAATGAAGCAATATAAAAATGGCCTCAGATGGGGGATGAGAGGAAAGCACAGGGTACAAGGGCAATTAAGACTGAAACTGTTAAACAATGACTGTTGGATTTTTGTGAAATTAATAAAATAATTAAAATAATGAATAGTAGAGTGCGGACGCTGATCCAGGATCCGCTTCTGACGGCCTCATTTGTATAAAATGTGGACGTAAAAGCTTTTTGAGATCGCTAAAATAAAAAAAGCACACAAAGCACCTCCAAGGAATTTTCGCTGTTTGGAAAAAGCGTGGGAACCCTGCGCTTCGGTGTAAAATTCACCTCGGAAGAGAAGGCAAACAGGAGCAACACGCCACAGAATATTAAATCGTTGTACCGGTGGTGTTATTTTTAACTGTGCTTGAAGAAATCTGATGAGGCATGAATGAGCCATGTTAGCTAAACGGCGGCCAGGCCTACATAACTTTTCCCCTGTTTCAACCACCACCGGACCAGGCTGCTCTCAGGTCCGTTTCCCACAAAATGACTTTATACCGCTCTCCAGTTTCACAAGCGGTTAGCTGATCTTAACCAACAGAAATCCCTATAACTGGAGAATGAGCAGCCTGCGCTTGTCCATTCTGGGTTTTGGTATCATTTCTTAGCTTAATATTTTAATTACCGTCATTACCAGTGTCCGTCCTGCCATTTTTATGAATTTATTTTTGGTGCACTGCGGCCCTTGTCTCGAATGCATGAATTATGGTCATATCAACCATCTGTCCATGAGGCCATTTACAAAATGTCTATAAAAATAAATGTGATGCGCCTGCTTTTTTTTCAAAGCCAAGGTTTATCCCCAAATTGGCCTCTTCTCCTATTTTTTTAATATATTTTTAAAGCAGCCAATCACATTCTGTAGCCCGCTGCATTAGCGCAGCGTCTCCTTTTAATTCAGGAGACGGCAGCCGGGAGCTGTGCTCTTCTGCAGCATGCGGCAGCCGCTGCTTTTCCCCCGACTCCGGTCCGCCAGCTGAGCTGCGCAGTCACCACGCCGGTGGGTTATGCCCCATGCGCAGCTGGTGCAGACAGACGGTCTAGTGTACGTGGGATGAGCACAACCGCGCCGATTGAAACCCTCCCTCATTGGGGCGGACCGAGGACCAATCAGGCGCCACCCCGGGGGGCTGCCGGCTGCGGTCGGCACCGTCAGGATTCGGCGCCGGTGCATCTGTTCGCCGATCATATGAACGTTAGGAAGATGAGCCACCTGGAAACTAGGCCCTCCTCTAAAATGGAGCGTGGACTGTAGTTTTGAAGACGTCTCTAACGCCACAAAGGCGGGCGTTCGATCGTCTGAAAGGAGAACTCGAGGAACAAAAGGAGCACTGATGAATTAACGTCAACGGGCTTTGTCGATCGCAACAAAAAAAAGGACAAAAGTCTCGTTATGAGTTGTGTCAAATTTCCGACTGCCGTCAAACGAGAGAAATCTGTCGCTGACAGGCAGAAAACACACCGGCAGCATCACTATGGCAACAAACCGAAGGCAGCGCACCATAATCGTGTGCATACAATGACGACGTTACGCAACAGAGAAGTGTCCTCTTCCTTCCTTTCTTTATGACACCACAAACTCCTGTGCCCTGGGCCCAAGCCACCGAAGGCCTAACAGTGACGATCGACGCTTGACACTTCTGTCGAGAAAATCTGGAACATCTGTGAAGCGCCAAAACATTCTGAACGGGAACTTTTGTTTCATTGTATTTTTTTGGACAGGATTTTAATGACCAGGGATGTCAGGGCTCCTGAGTTTGGATCCCTGGGAGGCCCTGATGGCCTTTGTTCAAGCCCCTGTTTTGTTTAGAGACATTAATTGAAAATAGATCTGGTTTCAGCATTGTTCAATATTTATCTGTATCCCCTGTCCAATAAATGTAAATGTTTTTTTTTCTGTTAACAGAATGAAAGCAAGTTCACATAGGCTATTACTCTTGCCTCCTATGTCTTTATGGGTGCCCCAAAGTGTAAGCTTAATCAAAGCGTAATCAAATTAAGTAGGGCTAGCTAAGTCCCAATAACCAATCAAAAAATTAGTTAGGCTAATCTTTATTGAATACTACTACTGTTTGAACTCACTGCACAACAATTTGTTTAAGGGGATTGAATTTGAAAAGCGGTTTCAACGAATACCTTTTGATTGTCTAGAAATTGACTGTCAAAGACTCGTCAAATCCAGACCACTTGAAATGAGAAGCACAATCCAACTTAAGCACCTCAACTCAACCAGGAGAAACCAACCACTGTCCCAAGCCATTCCTGATCAATCGCTGCAATACCAATGCACTCAAAACTGGAGCCAAAAATATGCATTTGACAAACAGCCCTTTAAAAACAGCCTTACTCAGTCTGTTGAAAACACAGCCTCGATCAAGGACTGGGAGTCCTGGAGGGCCCCAGGGCCGGGGGTCTACTGGTTTTACTTCTGCCTTAGTCCTTAATCATGTTCTTAATCAAGGGAAGATATTAACTGCGCTGGAAGGTACGCCACCTGGCATTCCAGGTGTAAATCATTCGCAAACTGAACAGCAGCTCCTAAAATCCTTCGTGAGCCTGCTCACCCCCCCAGCTATTTGAGACCGGACGCCGCCCACGTTTTCCCAAAAACGGACGCGGATTTCTCCCCGGGCTTGCGGGCGCGTGAGGGCCCCGCCCTTACCTGGAAGCTGCTATTTCCACTTTCGTCCTGGCGATGGCGGCGGCCCGCACGGCGCCCTCCACGGCCCGGTCCACCTTCTCTTTGGTTTTAGCGTTTTTGAGCGGGATGAGCTGCTTCCTGATCCCGCGCACCAGCACGTTGTTTTTGTACTTCCCCTCCTCCTTGGTGCCGTCGGGAAAGAGGGTGCACCCGTAGCCGTGCCTCTTGTTGTTGGTCCACTCGCCCTCGTACTTCATGCCGTTGGAGCGCTCGCTCACGCCGAAGCCGTGCCGCTTGTCGTTCTTCCACTCGCCCATGTAGGCCTCGGTGGTGGTGGCGTCCACGTTGTCCTCGGCGGGCGCGTACTCGTCGTGCATGTCCCCGTCGCCGAAGCTGATGGTGGAGTTGGCGTCGCTCGAGCTGATGCGGCTCATGGCGGCGTCGCTGCGCGCCGAGCTGCGCTTGCTGGAGATGGACGAGCGCGACTCGGACTTGCGCAGCTGCTTGAGGCTGCCGAAGAGCGAGCCGCGGCGGAAGAGGCCCTTCTTCTTGCCGCCAGCGCCGGCCCCGCCCGCCTCGCCGTCGCTGTGGAAGTTGAGGACGAAGCCGCCGCGCGTGCCGGCGGGGCTGTCGGACGTGACGTCGGGCAGGGCGGTGCCGTTGCTCTGCTCGCTGCGCAGCGACGCCAGGGAGGTCCGCAGCGGCGAGCGGATGACCGTGGCCATCCCGTAGGGCACGCTCTGCCGGACGCCGTAGCCGTGCCGCATCCCGCCCAGCCACTGGCCCTGGTACGTACCTGTCCCCGGGGGAAAGAACAAAAAAAAATTACAATTGGAATTTGCTATTCTTTTTGTTATGATGCACCGCGTCGGTGCAAGTGTGCGCTGATCAGAGATCAGCCAGGATTCCCGGGAGAGTGGAGGGAATGCGAGTAGTTTGGGAAGACTTTGATTCACGATATGTCCTCGACTGAGGAATCGTTCCGCATTTGCATGAAATATATAATTATCAGCAGTCATCGGAGGGGGGGGGGGTGTAATTAAAAGATGGCCGTCCCCCGAGTTTCCGCCGTCCCGGTGAGCAGAGAGAGGATATCCCGCTAAATTACAGCAACGCGTCTGTGGTGTCTACAGTGCGCTGAGCTAATTACCTCATCTGTGAGAATTACACCTGAACCAGAGTGATCGTCGCCTCATAGACTCCACAAAAAAGGCAGACCACACACGCACACACGAAGCAGACACAGCAATACAGTACATAACAAATATCACCTTGGCATTGTGCTCTTCCCACTTTAGTTGCCAACACTGCACTATTACCACCAATACTACTAGGGTGACATGCACCTGTGGTGCCCAAGGTGCTTATTCTAAATTACTTCAATAAATATTCACTAAAGAGAAGGTGGTGCGCTCATGCTGGAAAAACAAAATCACACAGGTGCCAGTGGTTTGGAGTACACTCATGAGAAAAGGAGTATTAAATGTTCCCAAACAAGTTTAAATGAATCGATAAATATTCAGCTATGATGTGGAAGAACTAGCCGGAGTATTAAACTGAGCATCCCGGAACAATCTTCATTTTATCTTAAAAAATAAATAAATAACTGAAATAGTTTTTGATTTTGTATTGAATTCTTAAAAATGAGGCTAAATTATAAGAAATGGGTGAATATTCAGTAATTTATGAATAAACAGTGAACAGAACAGAACTGGGTAAAAACCAACAAAATTATAAAATCAGTTGACAATTTGGATTATTGCATCTTCTTTATTTGAAAATAAAATCAACACTAATTTAAGTGAACTTGAGATATTTGTGATTATAAGTCCAGGGGAATTGTGTTTTCAGACTTCTGCCATTACCCATATTTAAGACAGGCTTAACATAAAATCTATTTACTACCTACAGAGGCTCCTTTTTCTGAATTTTGATGTCCTACTCAAGATGTAACTAGAATTCACGTGATATTGCAATAAGATATCTTCTAATTGCAAGGCCACAAACAATGTTGGTGATAACTGTATGATTTCATGTTAGTCTGAATGGATGTTAACTTCTGTCTGTAATTTTTTTTTTAATGAACTCAATAAATTAATTTAGATGTGAGTCCCATCTCCAGTTGGCTAGATGTTGCTAAAGTAGAGATACTACTGGCAGGGCCCAGGGAAAAATTGCTCTTTTTGATTAAATTTAGATACAGTTGATTAAAAAAAACCAGGGACATGCATATTGTCTTCTAATTTATAACTGGGACAGCAGTGTCTGGCAACACTACACCCATTGGTTACGCACCATGCTCACTCAAAATAGAATACAAGCCAATGACAGGATCAGTTACTCTGTTAAAAGGGGTTAAGTATCTACAGAACAGAAACAGTTCTGGATACATTCAGACATAATTTTCAATCGTTTGAAATGCATTCCGTTTCACGCCTTAATAGCTTCTGTATAAGCAATACATCTCCGTTTTACAAAATCAAAACTAAATTCAAATACAGCTAGTCCAACCTATACAATCAATGTCGATTAACCTGAGCTATGACAAAGGGGAACTAAACATCGAGCCAGTTTAGGAGTTCGAGGAGCGCTACTAAAACGAGTTTACTAAAGTTAATCTTCGAAATATTTACCCTCCTAAATAACAACACATCAGTTTGTCGTAAACAGCAGGTTGAATTACTTTAGCTGTTCCACTGACGTAACAAACAACCTAGAATCAATACTTTTCTTATGTCCATGTTCGTTAAAGGGTGACTTGGTCCTAAGTGTTGTAAATGTGCTATTATTAGACATGACCTCTACTGGAGAGCTCTGCGCTGACCCGACCAACCCAAAGCCATATATCAATAATCTGCAATGCAACTGCTTCATTAAAATGGCAGAGCAAGGCCGGAGTTTCATGTCATATAACGCCAAGGGATCGATCCTCCAACAGTGAAGTCCGTCTATTCGTGGGAGAGAATTTGCTAAAACCCAATTTGGCAATTGGCCACATTTAGTGAGTTTAAGTGCCATGCACATAGGCGTAATGTGATAGGGAAGATGACCAACCACCTTGTTAAACAGCAACGTATGACAGTTGGCGCTAGCTGGCCAGCTATGTCAGATTAAAATTGATTACTTGACGGACCGTGAAAAACCTTTGTAAAAACAAACATAAAAAGTTGTCAGATCACGCGTACAGTAACTGTCAAGTACCTTAAATCGATAGCAAACATTTACAATATGTATAATTTATTTAAAATATTTGGACATCAACAAGTAGCTAATGCTAACCCTGGTTAAAAAGCGGTATGTGCCAAGATATCTTAATACCATCACAAGCCGAATGCATTTGAGGCGAGTTAGCTTGCTGAACTATCTACAAGCCTTTAGGTGTAACGTTACTTAAACTGGATAGCTGTCATGCCCGTCAGATCAACGTGATTATCTTTAGCAAGCTGGCTATATGCATTTTAAGAAGCATTGGCGAGACGGCGCATACGCAATCACTCCATGAAATAGGCTTCCGCGATATTTTAAATAGTTTGCAAACTAAAATACATTCTTACCTCCATCACCATATGTTTCAACTCCGTATCCATCCTGGAGACCATTACTCCACGTGCCATCGAACCTCGCAGGTGTGTTGAGGCACTGACGCACTCCATACCGTCCCTTAAACCCGTGAGTCCACTCTCCACGGTAGATCCACTTTCCTTTGGATTCCACACCAAGCCCGTGTCGCTTCCCTTGCGCCCAGTACCCCTGGTAGGTGTTGCCACTGGGCCAGGTATATACCCCAACTACCTCGAAGCCGTTGGACCAGGACCCGGAGTATTCGCCTTGGCCCTTGGGTCCCGTACAGATCCCCTGTCCGTGAGCTTTTCCATCCTCCCAGCCGCCACAGTAAGTGCCGCCATCGTCGAAGTCAAACCGTCCGCCCGTCATTCAGAAAAGGGTAGAAATAAAAAAAAACGAATCGCAGCGTTGGCTCGATGTTGTATTCCCCCACGGGGTTCCAGAAGCAAAAAAAATGTGCGAACCGAAGAATGAGTCTGGAGAAACGGGATGATGGTGGTGGTGATGATGATGGTGGCTGGGCTGTGTTATGGTTTCATAGGGGATAGGGGAGTATGCATTTGTGCATGTTCGTGGAGAGGCAACGACGGAACGGAGGGTAACGAACAGCTACC
The DNA here is from genome assembly GCA_029718625.1 of Synaphobranchus kaupii. NCBI lineage: Eukaryota > Metazoa > Chordata > Actinopteri > Anguilliformes > Synaphobranchidae > Synaphobranchus > Synaphobranchus kaupii. Next base: position 16,349,952 of record CM056394.1, read on the forward strand.
GGAGCCGCACGCTGCTACTGCCGCTGTCTAATGTGTTTTGCGACTCCCCCCTCTCGCTGCACGGGGAGGGTGAGAGAGGGAGAGAAGCGGAGACAGTCCTCAACCAGGAGAGACAGCCAATTCCTGACGTCATAACCACAGCACCTCCCAGACGCCCCTTTGAACCAATTAGAAAGCTCCATATCTACCCTTATAAAATCAGGGTAGTGTTACTGTACACACGCAATATTTATCCACTACACTGGTAAAAGTAGAATAATTTTGTACATTTTGATGACAAAAATATGATGAAACGGCAACACATTTTCACGACAAGGAATGATTTGGAAATAACACTGCACTCCGAATTAAAAATTGATCTCTGTAAGAATAACTTAACATAATGTTTGTATGTCAGGGTAGCCAATGTTTCAGTTAAACTTCCGTCGTGCCAAGGTCTGGCTCACGCCTTCCGTTTTCTGATGCATAGCCTACTATTCTTACTATTCATACATACTGTACATACTATTCATGATGCATACCAATCTGGAATAGTCACAGGATTGTTTAATCCCTAATAGCCTATATTTCGCTTTCAGATCCAGCCTTACAGTGATGTCTCTTTTATTGATGTTTACTGCTTTTTGTGCGTTTTGTCCTATTTAACGCAAAACGTGAACGATGATTTTGGCTCGAATTAAGTGCAATACATTTTGTCCTGAATTTTTAATAATTAAATCGAGCAGGTGTTCCATTTTCCAGTAGCCTATTGTAAAAAAAAACAAAAAAAACAATACGGTGGTTCGTTGAATTAAATAATCTCTAATCATAAAATATTTAAATGCGTAGCCTAAGGAACTCATAACAGCCATGGGCTACAACACGTCCTTTAAAAAGGTCAACTTTCAACTTTTTCCACTATATCTGAACTGATCCTCACAGGTCGAAACGCGACAGCAGACCTAAACTCGTTATTGCTCATTTTAGGCAGATTAATAATGGAGTTCATTAATTTATAGATGAAGGGAGCGCTCAAGTCGTGAGCTCGAGGGCTCCATAACTGCAAATCCGTTGCTGAGAGACAAATTAACTTGTTCTTTACAAGAACAGACAAAGAACGTCACAGACTCCTAGAATAGAAACTGATGCATATGACCCATAGATCTTTCCCCACGAGTGATTCTCCATGGGCCAATGTGTTGGATATTTTAAATGTAAAAGTGACGCCTAACCTTTGCAGCTATTTTGTAGCCGATTCCATAATGAGGTAAACAGTGCAGTCACACCTTTCACAAGTGATGTTAATTATACAGAATATATTTATACATAATATAGGTCTACTTAAGGTCTAACGTTCTGGCTACAGTGATAGAAACAAAATCAAGTTTTGTATTATAAAATCACCTTGAAATGAAATACTATTTTTCTTTAGATTCAGGTAGGCTACTAACCTTTTATTCAAACAAATGTACTAATTTAATGAAGAAATTTGAAACATTTTCACAACTTGAATAGAGGATAAAGAACGAAAGGGTGACACCTGCCGATTGCACCGTTAAAATTTTTGGGAGGGAAAAACACTTCCCTACTGATGAACTACGCATTGAGACTTGTTGTTTATCCAGATAGGCTACCACAGAAGAGGTGTAGGCTACTGTAATTGCAGGTGCTTGACCTTTTGCTCCGCCCTTTTTATGACGTTTCTGAAGGCACAAAGGACAAAGCTTTGGGTCGCGCGGGGAGGACGAATCAGTTGTGCTGATATTATAATTGAAGGATAGGTCCTTCAGGTCGGAGAGGATGGGCTATTTCATTCAGTACCTTGGTCGTAGACACAGCTCAAAAATACAGACCGAGGCGGACTTACCTGAACTATGGTTCAGGTAAATATGAGAAGTTGCATGCAATGGTGTATGTTGCAACGATAGTGATTTGTGCAGTTTTTGTTTAAATTATCTGATGCAGTAGTAGTATAATTGGAAAACTTTTGGAAAAGTTTTCTTTTGCATAATAAATAGGAGTTTTATTACTACGAGGCTACTATAGAATATTAAGGTACTACTTCTACTACTACTACTAATAATAATAATAATAGCCTAATTTAATGTAATATGTGTAATAAAGCAAATATTGCTACATTTTAGGATGGAGTCCACCTTAAAACACTTGCATTGTACCTGCAATGTTAGATATTCTGCCAAATTAAGTTGTGATTTACATAGCATTAAGTGTGTTTTTGCTTGAACGAATAACATTATCTTTGCTCTTATGTTTATCTTGCGTTTACGTGTGTTTTGGAAACATCCGCTTTCGGAATCTCAAGATAACACTTCCATGCTGGATTTTATTATTACCACCAGGCGTCAGTATGTAGCTATCACAGATTTAGCGACGTACATTCCTCAATTTAAAAAAAAACATGCTTTATATTAAATCATTGGAGGAGCACTCAACTTAATTCAAAATATGAACTTAATTACATTTTCACTCAAAAATCAAAGTAACATTCAGTCATGCCTCAGATGAATGACCCAATCTCGCCCACTCGTGATTTTAGAAGATTGGACTTTTGGGACTGCATGAGTGGCCTTCTGTCATATCCATTTCAAAAGAATATATGTGCTGCAGCACCTGTAGCCTATATAAGCCTCCAAATATATACTACAAACTCTGTACTAACTCTGCAAACTACATTTGGTCAATATATTTGAAATGCAGCAAGCCATACTGTAGCCTATACTTTAGAACAACGTGGATAATTAATTATTCTAGTTTCATACAAATTTCACCCAAGAATGCATTTGATACAGAAATTATGATTTTTAATAATTACAGAAACATCAAATAATTCTGAGACCAGCCTGAATATTTTGAACCCACTGGAAAATATGTATTGCATAGTGTGCTTGAATATTTATTTTAAGGCTTCATGTAAAAAATCACTTGATCTTTGATTGATTTGGTGCAGGTCTCAAGTACAAGCAAAACTAATATTTTCATGTTTTCACAGTGTTTGAAGTGCTTTTATTGCTTCAGATCATGCTTGTTATGCCTTATATCTTGTGTCTGAAAGAGTTATGACATCACAAATGTGCAAACAGTATCATCAGTTAATCAACATACAGGCTGCCTCTGGGTTATAAGATGAATGAACTATATTGCACTCAGAAACAAAGTCAAGATCAGCCTCTTTTAACAAGGCAAACACAATATTAATCCATATCATATATCATACTGATTAAAATGATTTCCTTTCACTTTCATTTGCAAGCAGTGATTTTTAGGTTGCTCGTCACCTATACTGAGCTCTTCATATTAATCATGTGACTTAATCACACTTGTAACATCAAGAGTGAAATGAAAATGAAACAGACAGATGTTAAATTCAGATACAACTATATTGTGGTGTGTGTGTGTGTGTGTGTATGTGTTGGCAGCACGGAGCACAGAGTCTCTGATTTATTTTGTAGCTCAGTTCATATGGGTCATTTCTGTTCAATGGCCGCCATTGCAAACAGCCGCTGGTTCACAGTGACCCCACGTGAACCCCCGAGAGACAAATGATTTGCAATTGGCACCTCCAGAAAATGCAAAGTATATGCACATTAATTTCACATTGCCATTACAGTGTCGTTCCTGTCAAACCTCCAGAGTAAGAATGCCCTTGGGCCTGCAATAACAGCGGCCCGGGTTTCTTTGGCAAAACTACAAACGACAGCCCTCAGCGATCACATTCACTGGCAGAGATGTAGATTTCCTAACCTCGTCGTTATTGCAATCATAACCAGTCGGTAACGAGATTAATGAGCGTGGAATCCAAAGAAAAAGCAGTTCGACCAATAGGAACACAGCAATTTATCATGTGATGCACACACATATTCATACGATGGAAATCTCATGGCTCTCGTCTTATTAAGATTGAGTTTCTGCAGATAAGAACATCTTGTATACTTCCCAATTATTCTTTATAGATCAGGCTTGCTGGGGAATAAAAAAAAGCTATATTTTACATCTTTGTGTGATGTGTATGACCTTCAATAGTTTGAAAATCATATCAAATGTTATTTGAGGATGTTATCAATGGATAACAAAATAGGCCTACATATACATATTTACCTTACATGTTCCTGTTATTGCTGCCAAATGTGGGCTCTGAATTGGAATAATGAATGATAATATTTAAATTCTTTATTTACCTCGGAGAACACATTGAGGGTGTGCACCCTCATTTTCAGTGGTGCTGAGGTACAATTAAAAACAATTGTTAAAAAAGAAAGAATGTGAAGATTAAATAGAAAATTTAAAAAGAAATAAATATTAAATAAAAAATAAAATAATAATAAATAAAATAATAAAAGTGACAATGTCAGTTAAAGCAATTACATTCGACATCAAGAAGAGATAGGAGAATTAGATTGTCCCAACTAAAAACATTTACATTCAAACTCAACAAGAGATAAAATAAGAGATTTAAAATGATCCAAACTAATTAGAGAGTCTAGTTTTAAAACAAGCTGCAGGTTGTTCCAGATCCTCGGAGCACAACATTTAAAAGCAGTTTGACTATGAACTGTGGCAGCCTGAGGAACGTGGAGAACCAACCAGTCCTGTGAGCGGGTAAAATGACTACTAACTTTCCATTCAAGAAGTCCTGAGAGGTATATTGGAAGTTTTAAAAGAATGGCTTCGTAGATAAAAATATAAAAGTGCAGATCACGTCTCACATAAAGAGAGGGCCACTGAACTTTGCTATACAAGGTGCAATGATGTGTATCATAAGTAGCACCAGATATAAATCTCAGAGCTGAATGGTAAATGGCGTCCAGGGGTTTGAGAGTGGTAGCAGCTGCATGTCTATAAATTACGTCACCATAGTCCAGGACAGGGAGGAAAATGGATTCCACAACCCTCTTTCTAACACACATAGGAAAGCTTTGTTTCTGTACAAGAAGCCAAGTTTTATCTGCAATTTAAAAAAAAAGATCAATATGGGCTTTAATCTATAACCTAATGATTATTAAGAATGTACAGTATATTGAGATATTAGTATTTTATTAATATATTATAAATAGTCACTTAAGATTTAGTCCCTTGATTTAGCTGATTATAACCTATTGTGGAATCATAATTTGACAAATCTTATCACTGATGACATGTTAATCATTTTCAGTCCATTAGAGTATTTTCAGTGATATCCAAAATCAAATAATGACTTTCATTAGAAAAAGAAAAGGAAAAGAAAATAGACTGAGTGCTTGGTCATGAAGCCAAAATAATCACTGGTAATGTTGAGTATTCAGTGTGTTTCTGCTGCAGGGGGAACTCCAGTATATCTGGTCCTTATCGGTCTTGTATCAGCTTGGTAAACAGTGTTCAATGACATCACTCGCTCTCACGCCACTTAGTGATGTCATCCAATGGACCATGCCAGCTTCGCCATTGTTATTGTTAAAGCTGAATTTAACTGATCAAACTGATCTATTTCGAATAATTTCTCAGGGTCGACACCGTAAAACCAGTAACACAAAAGGTGACTTTTTTCCTGACTCAAAACACCTTGACATAATTTTCCTTGTGACAGTTTACAGTAATTAGTCTTCATTTGCGCCAAAGTGCTTATTATTTATTTAAATCCTTGCAATATGTATATCTTAATTTGTTATTTAATGTTTTAAGCATGATGTCGATGTAGATGGCTAATTCCTGTGTCTCTCTAGGTGTTTTTCCCATGGATACAACAATAGGCCTATTGCCCCAATAAGGATATGAGCTGTCTGGGTAGACAGTTTTTTAGCCTTAAGTTTAATGAAAAAGCACCTTGGGTGGCTCTACTGTATGAGGAAATCAAACTCAGGGTAAATGTTTTGGTTGGACGGCTCACCAATAAAAGCCTTTTCCAACTCCCACGAGGACCATTCACTTCATGTGCTGTTACCGTCCAACTGAATACTATTCCTGGATTAATTTTCAAATACATTCTTACAACAAAACCAAACAAATTTTTTTTTAAATTTCAAGCACCAGTTACACTATACATGTCAAATGCTAACAGCAAGATACGCTGTTCACTGGTTTTTCCGTGAAAGACTGCAAAGCCAAGATGAATGTGGCTCTGCCTTGCATATGGATCTCGGCTTGCATAGATGACATCCGCAGCTGGATGGAAACACACCATCTAACGCTCAACCCGGCAAAGACTGAGATCCTCTACCTCCCTGCCACGTTCTCTCCACCCTGGGTGATACCACATTATCCTGTTCCTCCACTACTAAGAACCTCAGAGTGAGCCGGGCATGCAGATTCTTGCTTCACAACATCAGGAAGATCCACTCCTTCCTCACCACCTACTCAGCTTTTTGTCCCCTTCTTGCTGGCCTCTTTGCTTCCCCCATCAGGCCCCTCCTGTTCAGCCAGAATGCTGCAGCTCATCTGATCTATAACCTCCCAAATCATTATTGCGTCACCCCCCGTCTCCACTGGCTACCTGTTGCGTCTCGAATGAAATTCGAGACCTTGGTGCTAGCCTGCCGGGTTGCTCCGGGGACGGCTCCGGCTTATCTTCAGGAGTTCATCAAAACCTTACAGACTAACTAGACCCCGCCATTCTGCAACCTCAGCACGCCTGGCTCCTCCCCCTCTCCTTGTCTGCACTTCCGTGTCACGCCTGCTGTCTGCTCTGGGCCCCCATTGGTGGAATGACCGCCCCACATCAGTCAGAACAGCGGAGGACTCACCTCTTCAAATCATAGCTTGCCCCCCTCCACCTCGCACCCCCTGACCCTCTCTAGCACTTCTGCCAACGGCTCAAGTTGTGCGGTTGTGATTTATTTCTATTGAGTGTGCTTACGTTTTGTTGTTACGTTGTTTCCCGCTATTTTTTTCCGCTGTAATCTTGTTATTGTCCTAAGCTGTTCTCTATTGTGTTTTGTTATTATGCAGTCATCTTTTTATTTTCACTGACAGGCTTAACTAGTTTACAGTCAATCCTAGGTCTTTACATGTGGTTTCTGAGTATTTACCTCTAGGGTTACTGTTGCTCTTATCCCAGATTTGTTCAATTTCTTCTCATTGTAAGTCTCTCTGGAGCAACTGCCAAATGCCAGTGATGTAATGTAATGTAATGGTTCAAATAAGCAGATTTGGCGGCAATTCTGGAACTGCTTTAAGCTGTTTCTGCCCATGTTGGGTCAAATACGGAATTGTTCAGTAATTCAGTTTTTTTGTCTTTTTGATGTTTTTTTTTTTTTTTACCTTTTATAGTATACAGTGCAAAACAACAACGGAGATCATAATACAGAGCAAACTGGATTTTAAAAAAAACTCTAAGATGAATATGTTTCCAAATGACAAGATGGAAGATGTGAGGGACCATGCTGGAGCAGAATCTGTTGAATTTGTTGTACAGTACAGTATAATAGAGACTGCAGACCATGGAGAAATGTTAATTTTATTTCATTTGGGACCGCTCTGATACTGCGTGAATGTTGATGATTCAGACATTTGTTTCATTTGTACAGTACAATGATATTCTGTGCAACTTTGCGCAACAACAATAGATGATTATATTGTCTGAACTGTTTTATTTTCCATTTAGCCCGGACTGCAACATCCCTCCCGCGCAGAAGACTTACGGCAAAACTGTGAGAGTTTTTCAGATAACAAAGACACATGCTAACGTATGAAAGGTTCATCCATTTTGCGGTCCATGACATTTCGCACTCCTCAGTCCCCATGTCTAAATCCAGTTAGGATAAGAGAGGGCTCTGCAACCCCGATCCTGGAGAGCCACAGTCTCTGCTGGTCTTCATCGTTACTCTGCACTTAATTAATCAATTAGAGCACCCAATTACACAGTTAGCGCACTTCCCCTGGTTACCTGGGTCTGAACTGGGTGCTGATTTTAAGGTGAAAAGAAAAACCAGCAGAGCTTGTGTCTATCCAGGACCAGGGTTGGAGACCCCTGAGTTAGGAGAATGGCACATGGAGCAACAAACGATGAACCACTGACACCACAATGAACCAGTAACTGACACCATAATGAACCAATAACTGACACCACAATTAACTAGTAACTGACGCTCCACTTAACCAGTAACTAACAGCACAATGACCCAGAAACACACCGCAATGAACGAGTAACTGACACCACAATTAACCAGTAACTAACACTGGAATGAACCAATAACTGGCATTGAGATGAACCAGTAACTGACACCTTAATGAACCAGTAACTGACACCACAATTAACTAGTAACTGACACTCCAATTAACCAGTAACTAACACAACAATGACCCAGAAACGGACACCGCAATGAACGAGTAACTGACACTGCAATTAGCAATTAACCAGTACCTAACACCACAATTAACCAGTAACTAACACTGGAATGAACCAATTACTGGCATCGAGATGAACCAGTAACTGACACCTTGATGAACCAGAAGATGCATGCGCATGTGTGACTCCCGTTTTGAACCCGTCCTGCCAAATCCCGTTCCTCTATAACAGAAGCTGAGGAAAGGGTCACTCTGGGACAGCAGAAAGAAAAGCACTAATTTCCAGTGTAAACCGAACCATGAAGTACAATAAAATATTCAGAAGTGGTAAAGGGATTTTATAAAGGCACAAAGGAACAGTCATCTGGTCTAGTGCTCATTTCAGCAGCACTGAGCTCCAGCTCTAAATATACAGAAAGGATCTGCCCATGTCCACACTACTGGGATAAAATAACCTTTTATGAAAAATCTGTATAAACCTTTAAGCCATGCAAAAACAAATATTGACCCAAAAAATTTACACAAAATAATAATTAAAACTCAGACTTTTTTACCCTTCTTTCCCAAAGTCTATGTTTATTTACCGCCATTTTTATGGAGAACCCTGACACTCCCGCCTAAACGAGAATATGTCTTCACTTACACTCTCTCAAATGAAGTATGACCGTTTATTTTTTAAACCGTTTGTGGATGTTGCAAGAGGGGGAAAAAAAAATGCACTGATTGCATCTGTTCTCATGGGCAGAGTTGAGCCAAGCTGGGTCCAAGACACTAAATCACATCTAGCTCAATTAGCTGTCCTCTTAGTTGCCTGCATTTGCATCTTCTCTTTACACCCCCTGCCTCCCTGTTTCCTTGTGATGAATATTGTTTTTGTGGAGTTGAGGTTATTATTATTTTTGTTGTTGTTGTTGCAGAACCCATGCTCAAAGGCGCTAACGCTCAAAGGCGCTAACGCCTTCTCTGCTGCTGCTGCCGCAGTCCTCAACTTTCACAGATCACAGGGAGGGCATAATATCTTTTCTTATTGTCCGGTGAGACATCTCCTCCTCCTATTATTGATATTAAGAAGCATCGGCTGTATTGTGTGAAAGCAGTGAAGAGTAAACAGAGAGAGAGAGAGAGGGAGACCCCGTGGCTAACAGCAAGCACATACAGTGAAGCTGACCTCTGCATCTGGCTCTTATCCATCATCGGGCCCTTTGGACTTCTGCAGTAAAGAACTCCAATATCCACAAACTGTTCCTCCTGGCGTTCACACAGAGGATACATTTTCTTATGTTCTTACCAGACAACTAAATGATGGGTGACATGTACAGCTGTCAAGTGATTTGTGCAGACCGATATTTCCTGAAACAGTTAAAGCGAGGTGGATTTGAACCTGCAGGCACCTGATTCTTAGTTCAAAAAAAAAAGAAGCATAGCCACGATGAACACGTGGCTCTTGCACTGGCTTGCTCTGGACCCTGTGTGAGTATGTTACATGTGTGTGTGTGTGTGTGTGTGTGTGTGTGGCTTGCTAGCTTCATCTCCACGCTGCTTTCCTGACTGCAGAACCTTCCACATCTGTGGACTGAAGCACTTAGCGTTTTAGAAAAAAACGAGGAAATAAAAAAGTATTATGAATTAGCCATGGCAATTGCTTTACAGTGTTAAGATCCTGGTCAGATATCTCGCCCGCATCACTAGAATGAGTCACACGGTAGTCTTACGTATTCATTGGAAAGTCGCCCCTGCGGTAATCTCCATAAAGCCTCTGCTATATTTCATCTCCATTTCTTTTCTTTTTTTTTTTACGTTGCAATGACGTCTAATTGATACAGAGCACTATACTACTCCAGCACACCGAGAGAGTGATTGTCCTGCTAAGAGAAGCACATGAAAATGAACTATCTTTCTGACGTGTGAGACAGAGTGATAAATAGTTCTGAAGTTTTCCCGCTAGCAAACAAAAAGGTATTTTTCTCATGTTTCATCGGGAGACTTGGCTGTGTCAGGAAGGCTGTGATACGTGCGCACGCTGAAACAGACCTTTTAACAGGGCACTGTCGTCTTACTCCAGGGAACACGTCAACTGACACCTTTGCTTTTATGGTATCCCACAGATCATGTTTCACCCAGTGTAATTTACGGTGGTGAGAACTGGCCATCGCTGAGACATTTTTAATCTAATCAGTTCAGAGTTCTGCAGTTCAGACTTACAAATTCGATGAAACAAAAACACGATTGCTTTCAACGATTCATTTGGTTTTCCAGTTGTAAAGATTTAAAACACAGACACACACACAAGCACACATTGCGTTCAATGTTTCATTTGGTTTTCCAATTGTAAAGTTCTAAAACACACCGACACACACACATGCAAACCATCAGTTCTGTAGTTCCGTCGACAAATTAATTGATTGACACCATTGTTTGAGTTGAAAACAGTTTTGTAAACAAATACCCACTGTGGTTGAACTGAACAAACCACCAAAGTCTATATACAGTAACAGTGTTGGGTCTGGGCCTCTGTAAACACATGGAAGAATGAAAGCAAACTGCGTACTTTCTGAGAGTGTGTGGGGCTTGAGGCCCGAAGCATGAAATTTATCTAAAACAACATTCTCATGGTCAGCTTTGGTTGGGGGCCAGTTGACTACACTGCCACAATGAGACTCAGGGGTACAACTAGACTCATGACCTCAAACTAATACTGTATATACTGTATTGCAGCATATTTTGAATGGAGAACAGAGGATGCTAAACATTTTTTGCTACTTCTTAATTACTCTGCGGATTAAATTAATTACCGGGAGTGGAAAAGTACTGGTTCTTGTTGTCACGTTTTAACTGGTCAATTAAAGCAGGCGATTTAACACTTACCGCTCTTGATTTCTTGCATTTGAATTGGTTACTAAAAATGAAAAACCAGCAGACACTGCGGCCAGCCAGGATCAGAGGTCAGAACTGCTAGCCTAGATACTCAAATCGCGCTCTCTCTGGGCCGGAAGTGCTGGTTCTCATTTCTACCTGATGCTGAATTGATCAATTACTGAGCGTGTTAAGTAACTGAGTGGCTCAGCTTCACTCAGAGTGCTCGGTTTCTCTCACTCTGAGCCGCTTAGAGCGTTGCTGAGCACTTTCGGATGTGGATCAGAGAGGAGCGATGCGGAAGTACGTCGTTAGCTCTATGGACACAAGTAACGTTACGCTAACTAATGCTAACGGTCATCTCAAGCAGCTAACGTTAGCTATCTAACTAAAATCTATCTAAACTGATTGACCTATTGTCTTTGGCCACTGCTTCATCCCCAGGACATTCAAGAAAGAGCACAACACTGAATTTCCCATCGCCATTTTTCCACTACCACTGATAATGACTGTTGAAGATTCTAGAATTTTCTTTATTTCCTGATGCAAGGGCAAATGTTTAAATTTAGAGTAAAGAACTACCGTGATGCAGAATCCTTGGTTCCATGGTTTGATATGCATTCATGAGCAATTAACTCAAAGGTATCTCTCTCACATACAGTACCAGTCAAAAGTTTGGACACACCTACTCATAGAAGGTTTTTTGAGGTATCAAATGAGCCTCAAACCATCACTCTGCTGCCAGATTGGGGTTGTTTCTCTTGACAAATTTTCCTATTGAACTCTATGGAAAAATAAGTCAGGAGAAGAAACCCTTCAAGTTATCCATCCATATCTACTGTATTTCTGGCAGCGGAGTGATGGTTTAAGGCTTGTTTGATACCTCAGACCCTTGTTGACTTACAGCCATTTAGCCAACCATGTGTTCCATACTATTCCTGTGTAATTTACAGCTTAATCTAGTCCCACCCCCCAGTTCCCATAGAGATCCATTCAAATGCAGAGAGGTTATAGTATTGCTTCTAAGAGTACCTGGAAATAAGATATCAGGAGTCTTTTGATATCCTTTTATACAGAATCATGATGGCATCACCTGTTTACCTGTGGAATACCTGTTTACCACAGAAGTTGTTTGAGAGAATGGCAAGAATGTGCAAATCCGTTTGGCAAAGGGTGGCTACTTTGAAGAATCTAAAATAGACTTTTTAAAATTTGTTTAACACTTTTTTGGTTTTTGCATAATTGAATTTGTGTTATCTCATAGTTTTGATGTCTTTACTATTCCAAAATGTGGAAAACAGTAACAATAACGGAAAAAAACCTTCTATGAGTAGGTGTGTCCAAACTTTTGACTGGTACTGTAACTCACTAGTATAGAGCTCATCACTAGTGATGATTGCATGAGTCATAAATTAAAAAAAGGCCCAGTACCTGCTGAGTCTTGGCAAAGACCACTTGCCCCAGTCCACGATCCTTGTATTACATCTTGTAGACCTGTTTGGAGGAAAACAATGGATTTATTGGCCTAGCATTTGTCGCACATATGGTGCACTTGATAAATCAACCAATCCTTTTCAACACAGAGACGGAGAGTGTAAGAGAGCTCTAGATGTTCAGATTGCAGAACTACAGCACTTGGATCGGTGTGTTTGAACATCTGTTCACATCGTAATCACTTCTTCATACACATCTGTTCTTTATTTTTGCCAGATCAGATTATCAAATCAAACTTGAATGGCTTGTCTTCATGTACAATAAAGCTGTTTGGCAAGAAGACCATTGATTTGTCACATCTTGTGGCTAAAGAACATCTTGTGGCAGTTTCTTTCCCCGCAGTGGTTACAATGGGTCTGTCATTACACACAGGACATTAAAAAAGGGGAACTGTAATGTGTAATGTATGGTACAAAAACGTGTGTGTGTGTGTGTGTGTGATTGTGTTTGGGGAGAGATACATAAAAAAAAAAAAAAAAGAATAGCAACAGTTGATTGGTCCAGAGTTTGTGGGAGCCAATCAGAGCTGGCCCAGTTCCTTACTCTATCTGCCTGTTCCTAACTCTTAACTGCCAGAAATATTCTACTTGCCAAAAAAAAGTTGCTCCTGGTAAAGCTGAACATTAAGATTGGCTACAAACCAATGTACACTTATCTGTGCTGTCACTATTCATTTCTCGCTCTCCTGCCAAAACCCCCCTGAAAACAATGATGTCATCATCTTGTTTTCTTTCATTCCCTGCTCAACAGTACTTCTCAGACAACATGTTGCTTGGTGAGATACTATAAGATACTGAAAAAAGTCAATAGTTAATTTTATTTTATTATTTATTATATGTGGGAATTTACCCTAAAAATCATTTAAAAAATGGTTTATGTAAAAGAGTTTTACACTTTTTGTACATTTAAAATTATCTTTAGGTCATGACCTAAGAATTATATAATCTGGTTGTGTCATTTGTATAAATGTTTAAGGAAATTCAATTTCAGAGTCAATACAATTTGCTCCAAAATCATGATGTCCCATTCAACGGCAGCACATCTTTTGAATTATCTCTATGCATGTGTTTGCACATGTTGTTAGTCCTAAACAAGTTGTTAGATAACATTGAGCACCTGAATTTAAATGTATTTGTGAGAAACAGCTACACCGATCCATCAGATTCTCAAAATAACATTTCAATTAATACGCTATAATACACAAATACTGAGGTACATGCATTTTATCAGAATATTTGAAATACTGAAGTTTCCCAAGCGATTGTAAACTAAAAATGTTCTCAGATATATTTTTACAAAAAAATCATTTTTATAATGTTGTTATGTGGTGTTTAAACCACACTAAATCTAACTTTAAATTTATATTACTTTGAGAAGCCAATGCATTGATTATAGCTTTACACTTATACAGGATCCACAAGGCTGAAGTACTGTTTATATCCCAAAGCACTGACTTGAGAGTGGTTTTTCCCAACACACAGTGATCCTGGCCAATTGGTGACCGTACAGCTGGGTGGGGCTCTGGAACCAGGACTGGCAAGAGATCGGAGAAAGCCATGAACAAAGCTGAACAATAGTAAGGCCTGGATTATATCAGAATTTCATCCCTAACTTTGACACACACACACACACACACACACACAAAAAAAAGTGAATATTTTTTTCCATGTTACAAACAGTTCAGCGAGTGCGTTCTGGTCAGGACTGAACTCACCAACCTGCGTTTGTAAAGAAACCAAAAATTATTGCTAAACAAAGATGTTTGAAGAGTAAGAAATGAAAAAAATGCAACACCTGTATGAATTGGTTCCTGAAAGCTAAAGGCAAAGCAAAATTAAACTGAGCCAGCCAATCTGTCCACCTCCTCAGGTAACATCCCATATCCCTGTAATGATATCTCACAGGGACGGTTGAGGTCAGTTTGAAATTGTCCAGCTGGCCAGGCACAGGTGACCAGGTCTAAATAAGGTCAATTGATTGGTCTATAGGCATTATGATGGATAGCACTGTTGCCTCACAGCAAGAAGGCCCTGGGTTCAAATCCAGGCCCGGGGCCTACCTGTGTGAAGTTTGCATGGTCTCCCTGTGTCTGCATGCGTTTCTCCGGGGTACTCCCACAGTGCAAGGACATGCAGGTTAGGCTAACAGGAGACTCTAATTTGCCCATAGGTATGAGTGTGTGAGTGAATGGTGTGTGCCCTGTGATGGATGCAACCAGTCCAGGGGGTGCAACCAGTCCTGCCTCTCGCCCAGTGCATGCTGGGACGGGCCCTGACCAGGAACAAGCCGGTTAGATAATGGATGAATGGGTGCTGATAGGGTTCAGAATGTTTCCCAAAAGGGGCGTGACTAGTACTGGTGTTCTGTGATGTTATACAGCATTCCGCAGCTGGCTGTCTGGTTAGTCTAAGTAATCTGTGGCCACACAACAGATTTTACAACATCTTCTCTGTCATAACTGTCTCCGCTGCACTAAGATCATGGGATCTGCATACATATTAAAATGCACAGTGGTGTGAAAGCACAATCGGTTTCAGCATTGTCTGAAAAGGAGAACACAGATTTGATTAGCAGCCTATACCACTGCAGAGGAGCTGGCAGGAGCTGGCGCTGTGCCATAATCGCATTACCAGTCATCTGACTTCATCTCCTGTCATCAGTGGATAGAGCTTCACATCGACTCTGCTTTCCTTCTGCAGAATGCATTTGATGAACACATCCTGAATGAATGGCTCCAGTGTCTGGTGTCATAATATCAGGTGCCCAAGAAATAATATCCTTCTAGTGGCTTGCAAGACATAAATTGTTCTTTATTAACCACCAAAACTTTCACGAGGACTGCTTTTCCAATCCCCCCGCACTTCATAGCTTCCTACAACACAGACAAAAGAATAGATATATTTTCAGTTTTTTTTTCTTTCAAGATACATATTACTTCATTGCTTCCGTGCCAGATCATTAATATATAACAAACTGCCCGGAATATGCGATTATTGTATCACGTTAAAGCGTTCAGAGGGAGTAATAGTCCGAACATAATTGTCCTTGTTGAAAATGAGCAGATAACATGCTCATTACCACCCCATTAAACTAAATAAGGCTATTGAGAAACCACTCCCCTCTGCCTCCCCTTTGACACCAGCCATTTCTCTCCTCTTTGACTTTGAGCTATACTCTCAACCATTACAAAAGCAGGAGGAGCAATGGTACAAAGTTCTTGACAAGACCCACTATGGACAATACAGAGCGGACCGCGCGTCCAAAAGGAGAGAGATTAGCAGGACGACTTTTTGTCGTTGTTTTTTTTTAGCTCCCAGCCGAAGCTTTTTGGGCGTCACCTATTCGAACCCGGTCCCTTGCTTTGAATCGATGACGGTCGGGGTACTTCTTGAGGTTTGAGTTCAGTTAACCCCCTGCCCTTTTAAGAGTGTGCGAAAAGCTTTTGCTTAATGTCACCTGTCCGTATCACCACAAGCAACTCAACCTCAGCTAAAGCAATGGACAAGGATTACAGCTGCACGGTAAGTACAGAATTCCTTCTTCAGAGCTCCAGAGCAGAGCTGACCTGTGAAGCTCAGTCTTCATACTACTCATTTCTGATACTTTCGTACCCCAGCTGTCATCAGATTATATCAGTAATGATTTCTATATCAGAAAGCAGCCTAGATACTTGTTTGTGCTACCATCTCATTCTGTCTTGGAAGGCTGCATAGTACAAAGGAATTCATTAATTTATCTTTAATTATGTGCTTGATGTATAGTGACATATGTTTGTATTTCAGGTGAAAGGCACCTGATATGCTGCTAATATAACATGAGGATTATGTATTGCTAAACCACATTTACATGCTAAAAGGTACTATGAACACCATTATCAATGCTGAGCAAACCCAATCCAAAAGCAGGTGTGATTGTCCATTAATTTATGACACATTTAATACATGAATAGCCTACAGTATAACCTATTACAGTATGTAGTATATACACAGAGAGGTAATAAATGCAGTAATGTTTCTAAATCCTAGGAACTGAGACTCATAAGTAAATTTTTTCAACAACAAATAAAAGTGAAAAGGGCGGGTGGGACGTTTTTTTGCGTCACCATGCTTTAGTATTCTCACCACGCTTTAGTATTCTCACCAGGCGCCAAAGAAAATGACGACCCGCTGAAGAGTTCACGCTCTCTAAACTGGATTTATTCTGGCGGGATAAAAGCATTTTGGATCCAGGCACTGAACAAGTGTAATCTTTACAGTGTTATCAATATTACAAGAATAACACGAAATACCCCCCAAACTAGTCCCTAACTAATTTAAACGTTGCCTTCTGTTATTTCTTCTTTTTTGACTATGTAAACTGTTCAAATGCATTAAATGCATTTAGGTAGCTATTATAATGAAATATGTTTATCATTTTATACAATCATATACAAAAATAATCACTGACTATGCCTATTAAACTATAGGAAATTTAGGACATGTTATTATAACAGTATTATTTCTGGCATGAGAAGGATAATAAACCCAGACCTATTGCACGCTTTATTAATTAGTGTGCAAATACCTCACATGCACACGTACAATTAACTTTAATATTAATTTACACCACCCCCCTCAAAAAAATAAAAATAAAAATCATCTGCTCAGACAAAAAATACGCGCGCATAGCCTTTGTTTCTATACACATATTCATCGTCACGTGTTAGTAGGGGTCACTTCCTACTCTTAATACAGTAGGATATACTTTTTCTGAGTTTTCCAGATGTGCAAACGCAAAGCAGATGTTTTGATTAAAGTGAGATTAGCCCACCTCCCACTGCCGAAAGTGGAAAGAAACAGAAACCGTTGCGTTTCCAAACTGTCTTTCAGGTGACAGGGAGGGGTTCAGTTCATCTTCGAAGACGGAGCGCTTTCTTGACCCGCAGTAGCTGACTGGATATAAAAACCAGACGATTCCGACAGCAGTCTTAGACCTGCTAAAGGGTTAGCTAGCGACCACATCCCAGCGACACAACTTACCCAGAACTTAAAGAAAATATCAAGATCCGAACCAGACCTCAGCCACTCTTTGCACTGAGTAAGGTAAGTATCCAGTGATGGCGTGGATGCATGAAACATTTTTGCACGCATGTTTTTTTTAGTTTTTTTTTAACTTACCCTATTAATAGCAATCATTTTATTTTAAAGGGAACAATCGACATTTCCAATAAATTGCTATGATACTATATGCAGATATACTTTTGAATGTATTTATAGCTTTTTAACTTTTAGCCTTCAGCATGCAACTTCGGACATTTGACGGCCTATTTTCTTGGCAAGTTAGTGATCTCAAAGATGCTTTTACTAAACTAGGCTTCTTTCTTTTTCAGTTAACAGCTTCTGTACCGAATGCATCCACCTGTCGTTCACAGAGACGCGAAGGGAAGAAGGATGAGGGAAGTGTGCTTTTCGTTAGAGGTGCTACTCTTCTGCATCGCCAGCGGAGCAAGTGCAGCCGCACGAATCGATAAATCCATCGACTCCTCATCCTCGGCAAGTAATTTCACTGACCTGGGTGGCGCCGTGGATCACCAGAAGGAACTGGCGACTGTCTCCAAGACCAGGCGAAGGCGTTACATTTCCCAAAACGACATGATTGAGATTCTAGATTATCACAACAAAGTTCGGGCAAACGTCTTCCCGCCTGCCTCAAACATGGAGTACATGGTGAGTTTGTACTTCTTTTCTTCCTTAATTTGCTCGAACCAGTGTTCCCAGAATGCAGTCGAAGCGCAGCACCAATGTTATGCTATGATAAGAACATATTTTACGATTAAAGTAGGCTATCTTATGAAAACAGTTGGCTCAAATGTTTTTCTACTGTATGACATCTAAGGGGAATAATTTGAAAACATTTATAAGCTGGGACCATGGACATGCTGGAATATGGTGGCTTTCTGTGCAATTTCACCTAGGACTGTCGGGGAAATCAGAATGTAGACGACACGAAACATTATAGTAGCCTACATGGAGCTGTCTCGCAATACAGAAAAAAAACATCTGTGTTGAATGCTGCGTATTTCCCCACATAATTGTAAGGATCAGTAGGTCTATATAAGTATCTTATGCATTTTGTACCGGTAGACTCACTTACATTGTGATAGTCACTGGAAGGCTTGGAGTTTCTGTACCGCCACAAACTTTAAAGAGGTCTCAAGGTGCAGAGTTCGTGGGCGGGTCTTTAAAACGTAATTTCATAATGGTTTTAAGCAGCGCGCACAAGTAGACTTGGCAAAAATTCTGAAATAGCCAAGTGAGTCCATTATTTTATTGGCCTTTTCTGCTCTTATTTTTCTTTTTAAGTGATTACATCATTGCACGTTCATTTCTAAAAACTCCTGCCAACCTGAATTTGGCAGAGCTCTCTTTTCCCGACCTTGCCAATGAAAATGCCCAATGCTATTTGTTAGTTCGTTATTTTATGTATTAGGTTCGTTTGTTGCGTTTGTCTTATTTTAAATCAAGACACATAATGTTTATAATCATCAGAAGCGTATTTATAACTATAGCATGTGCAGCTGATGGTGTGAAAATACCGAAAATCAAACGGGGTTATGACATTAACATACTGTACTACTGTAGCTCTTTTTTGAGCTATGTTGAAACCTCAAAAGGTCATATTTTGGTATTTTAGCTTGTGCCAGCAATGTGCAAACCAGAAACAGGTGTATGGGAAAAATACCTGACATTTTCTGTTGATTATTGTCAAAAAATGAACAGTAAGCTCCACCCAGCCCATGAATAGTCAGAAACGCTGCATGATCTAGGTGGTGGTAATGTGTTCATTACTGTACAGGATCTTTAAGACTGCCCACCACGGTCACAGTACATTCGACATAACAGCATAGGGGGATGAGGAACAAAAATAGCTACACAGTAAAATGTTCAGTGTTAAATTAACTATTACAGTGTCCATGTGGTCCCTATATGTACACTATTAGAGTTGCATTGACACTGGCCATTTTACTATGTAGAATAACAAATACTTTGTGACCTGTTCTTTTACCATCCCCTTCTAAGAAATAAAGAGAGTTCATTCAATGGTCTAGGGTTGAGGTGTTTATACGACAGTTGAACGCACGCATCTCCTTAGCTCTTGTGTTTCTTGTTTTTCTATGACTGCAGCTGTAAGGCTGTCTCGAGTTACGGCAGAAACCTTGCAAACATGACTTTTCAGTGCGTCCAGATTCTTACACGATTGAAGGACAGTAAGCATGTTACCCCTTTAACTCACACACCAATAAAAAACACAGATATTAAATATGACATCACTTGGTGAGCAGACCGTTAAATGGTTAAAGTATGATGAGTTTGTTGATCATGACTACAACAGTTCACAAACTGGGACATTATATTAAACATATTTTGGGATCAAAGTTGACCTCTCATATAGAGTAACATGTGATACTATGCGTTTACAATTATATTAAATGAGAATTAATCCAAATTGTATTGTTTTTTATGGTATGAACACATGATGCTTTCCCTAATGTAAAGCCACTGCGACCTAGTTCAGGCACTCAACTACATTGATCCATCAGTCAATAGCAAAAAGGGGAGTGAGCTGTCTTTACTTGCTTACTCTTTACAAGACTGTGATTACCATCCTGCTGGTGTCCTGGCAACAGATGGTACCTCATGATTATGCAAGCCTCATTACTGTTAACAAGTGAAGCAGGAATTGAGGTTTTCCAAACTCACACTAAATGGGTGGAGCTACAATAAACAGTCAATCGCCGTCTTGCTTGTGCCGCAAGAAACGTTTTTCTCTCCACAACAGGACACAATGATTGGTTGAAAGCAGCATGTCCCTGATAGCATATGTTGTCTCTGCACATTTTTGGTGATCACGGCACCTCGTTCTTGTACAGGTGTGGGACGAGGGTCTGGCCAGGTCGGCCGAGGCATGGGCTGCTACCTGCATCTGGGATCACGGCCCACAGCATCTCCTGAGATTTCTGGGCCAGAACCTCTCTGTTCGGACAGGACGGTACGTGAACCCTCATTGTGCTACACAGCTTGTATTTTCACATGAAAGTATTTTATTTCATTATTGGAACGTCTCATCATAATGTCTCATGGTATGCAAAGATGTAGTTCAAATGCAATTCAAATTTACAAAAATACTATATGAAACAGTACATAGTATTATACGAGCAAAACTATAGTAATTATGTAGTCAATAGGGAACTTAATATAGTTAAGTATTTCTGTATTTTTACAACTTTTGTCATTGTCATGTTATTCAAACCATTAGGCCATGACTACTCATGCTTGTGGACACTGCCACTCTCATCTGTAAAGACACCTCTCTCTGCAGGAAAGAAAGGCTTTAACATAGGGTAAAGATAGTCACTTTGTGAGAAGACTTTTCACTCCACTGTAAATATGCCCTCATGGTTCAAAAGAGTGAGTTGCCAGGGACACGTGGTAACTCTGTGGGGATGACTCCTGGATACTCACTCGAGTATACTCACTCACACACTCAAACTCCAGTGGCCACTGTTCCTTTCAGGTACCGGTCCATCCTTCAGCTGGTGACACCGTGGTACGACGAGGTCAGGGACTACGCTTTCCCGTACCCTCGGGACTGCAACCCCCAGTGTCCCATGCGCTGCTACGGACCCATGTGCACACACTACACCCAGGTGAGCCGCTGGGCCGTGATTACTGCAAACTGAGCATGCTCGGTGCGAACCGGCCCTGTGAGTGACAGCTCTCTCTCTCTCTTCGTCTTCTTCTTCATCGCAGATGGTGTGGGCGACGTCAAACAGAGTGGGCTGTGCAGTCCACACCTGCCATAATATGTATGTGTGGGGCGCGGTTTGGAGGAGGGCAACTTACCTTGTGTGCGATTACTCTCCGAAGTAAGCATTTATTATGTATTCTATTATTCATTTAATTTTAAACTGTCAATTTTTAACGATCCACCCTTGGTTGATCTCCAACATTCACTTCATTCAGACAGGGATGTTGGAGATGAACTGTTGGAGATGAACGCCCATCAAAATGAACTTGGGCGCGTTTTGAGCGAAACCGCTGCACGCTGGTTGCGGGTACCCCCCTAACGTTGCTCTATCCGCCTTTCAGGGGGAACTGGATCGGAGAGGCTCCGTACAGAGTCGGTGTCCCGTGCTCCGAGTGTCCCCCGAGCTACGGGGGCTCCTGCAGCAACAACGTGTGCTTTCCTGCGGTGAACTCAAACTACCTGTACTGGTTCAAATAAATACCGCCCACACGCAAAGCATCTACCATTGACCTGCCATAAAAAATGTCCGTTAAAGGATTTTATATAAGATTGATTTTTAAACTGTGTGCAGATGAGATGCAGCAAATGCCTTTTCACCCTTTCTTTAAATGTATGTACCATGGTAATATATCATAATATATCAGTAATATTTTTTGTACTAATTTCCCTTAAATTTTCCCTTGCATTATGTTGGTTGGGAAAAAAGGGATAGGTTAAATATTTAAAACACTGACAATGGTGCTAACGTCTTACGGTTGTTTTAAAATATGTATTTGTTACAGTGACTGTAATATTGGTGCTTTTGAGAGATGAGAATTTCAGTGTGATGTAAAATATACATTTTTATTGGTAAATTGACAAACATGGGTAGAAGAGCCACAACAGCTGAATGCCTTGAGAATGTTGCCCTGGTTACGGATACATCGTGGTCTCCACCAGAACATTAATGAGCAAATTAAATTAAATTTATATAGTGCCTTTCTTCCTGTTAAAAGATCTGAAGGCACTTTAAATTCATGGGAACCCCCATCAACCATCACCACTACGTAGCCCAGACCGGGGGATTTGCACAGCGGGCATCTTGTGGCGAAACTCGCACTATAATCACAACGTTTGTAGAACAGAATGGCTTTGGAGACACACTGAAGCTCCCATCTTTCAAGGTTTACTCACTGGTAACAGTAGCCACTGCTATACCATGCGACACTCTGTGTTGCTGTACATGAACTCAACTTAACTCTAAGACTTAAACTGTCTTTAATTTGAGCTTGCTTAAATTAAAACGTCCTTCCGTAGCAGTCGACATGTACTGTATGAAAACGATGCCTTGCATGATTCTTTTCTGGTCGCATCCTCAAATTTGGTAACACCTGATAAAACTTTTAATGTTCCCGTGCAGCAGAGATCCAAGCGTTTATTCACGCGACGCAGTATTTTGACTGCTTTATGTGGATATCATAAGATATGACAGTGTATGTATGAAGTATAATTCAGCTGATTCATTCAATCTCTTGACAAGATTGAACCAGTAAACATTGTATATTGATTTTTCTTTTATTGCACCTTATTTATTTGTGCCTTGTCAAGGAAACAAATCTACAAAAGTATAAGTCATCCTTTTAAAATGTAACATTTTTATGACAATATCAGGATGGAGGAAGCTACTTTAGTGTAAATGTTTTATGGTGACTTGGAGAAGGCTGGAGAGAGAAATTAACACATGGGAGGTGGATTCTCATTCAAACCAGTTGCAGAACTGAAATCTCAAAGAGATGGATAATTTTGAACTGCACAGCAAACATTTTCCATGCCTACAAAATCTGTTTTTGATATCCGAAAGAAACAAGCGGGTGTACAAATAAGCTTTACTATGCGGAAAACTGAATTTCAGAACCATTTGATGATGCACTGAATGTTTGAATTTAGCCAACTTTATTTTTTATGTTTTGTAATGAAGGTGCTTGTATGTAACCAGGTTTAATAAAGTGCGATTAAATAAAAGTATTATTTTAATTGGATTATGTGTGGTATACTTGATCATACACAGTAAAACCGAATACAGCCGTTCATCAAACATATGCCTCCATATGCAACCACTATATAATCGATTTCCTGACATTATACTTCACATACTTGACATAATTGTCTTTGATCTGTAATGCACAAACTTTTTTCACACTTTTACAGCTTTGTTACTGATACCTTGCCTCTTTCTGATATCTTTTGTTGTGGAATGCTGTGGTAATATGCATATCAGTGATTTTTTTGAAACATTTATGTCTTTTACAATACAAATCTTGCACAAAATTCACACAACACAAAACTTTACCAAAAGTCCCGCTTGGAGAGTAGAAGATAATGCGGTATAGAGTATGAATGCGACCAATTAGTATATTTTGCCACATTTCATACCATTTAAAGACCTGTAGCAAGGTTGCAAGTATGAATCTTCATTGAGGCACTACTGTTTCAGCCTTGAGCAAGAACCTGGGTGTGAAATCAACACCCGCCAACAGACAAATTTTGATTGCGGCTGGTAAGATTTTCTACTCTGGCCTGTACCCAACCAGGTTGTGTTATATTGTAAAAGGTCATGTGGCGGGTAAAATGTTGAAAATGGCTGGTGATTTTTAGAATCCACAAGCCACTTGGGCCAGCGGGTGAAAAAGTTATTTTCCTGCCCTGGCAAGAACCCAAAAATGCTTCATTAAAAAATACCCAGCTGTGTATATGGACGCATAAATTAAAACAAGCCATCTGAGTTGCCCGTGATAAAGAGCATCTGCACAAGCAAATAAATAAAACTGCTGGAATAATTAAGCACAGTCGTTATTAGCTCACTTATTGAAAGCCATGGAAGGAGAATGCGGGGGCTGCCTTTAAATCATGTCCAGAAAAACATTGGTTTTGGCCTTGTCTGCTTGGGTCATCTCCGCTGACCCTGCTCGTAAGCCTCCAGCTGCATCTCTCCCATGCACCCTGTGATCTCAGGCACTGGTCCTGAGCCTTGACATCCCTCCGCTGGTCAGAAATCATGCAGGCAGAGCTCAAAGGGCCAAAGTATTCTGAAACAAGAACAAATCTTGTGTGTGTGTGTGTGTGTGTGTGTGTGGGTTTGTGTGTGGTTGGGGCATACGATTCCATAAATGTGCCATGAACCATGATCTATCGAGCAGATTTAGCTATTGTTACCTCAGCCAACATCCAGCTGCAAAGTTGGTTTGTCCCCCCCCCCCCTACCCCAGGCCAGCTAGTGCCAACAGTGGGTTTGGGTTTGACCCTGAAGGCACCACAACATTCTGGGTTCAGACCCCAGACTCCTGAGAACCTGTCCTTGTGGACAATGACAATGACCCCACCCCTACCCCAGGCCAGCTAGTGCCCACAGTGGGTTTGACCCTACCTGCACCACAACATTCTGGGTTCAGACCCCAGACTCCTGAGAACCTGTCCTTGTAGACAATGACGCTTAACATAAAAAAGCAATTCCTCTGTCTCCAGGGTGATGAGTGTCTTTCTCTGGCAGACTGTATCTCAGCACATGTGCCAGGGCCTGAACATGTCTGGCATCTTCTGGCAAAAGCTTTAAAGCAGTTATTCTTTGTGACAGCGAGGGCAAAAATGTTTGTGGTAAAAATATGTATTACATAACACAGAGTACAGTTGATTGAAGTATACTGTAAGTGCTTCAGCCGCAGAAGAACCAGTAAACCACCTGATCGATTAAAACTGTAGAAAGTCTGAAGGTTAATATTTTGCCAATATAAACTGTAAATTTACAATAAAAAAAAACCCAGTACATTTGGCCTGATACCTTACTGCACATGTGCAGAGCTGAATGGGGACCTATTGGAGCAGATCTGATAGTATGATTTCCTGTTCCTTGGGAAGTAACTGACATGGTATAAAATTCTGATACTCTCAATGATGTTCTGATACTCTCCTTCTTGTGTAAATTAAATCTGCTTCCCCTCTGTAAAATATAACACTAAAATTCTAATAAATACAAAAATTTACTCTGCTCTCCTTCTGTGAAAAAGCGCCCCCTACTGGCCCAACATTTAAGATATTCCATTACAGGCATTTAACATATGCTCTTAACCACAACAATGTTGCTAAGAATCCATGAATACAGCTGGATATATATGAAACAATTCAGGTTAAATACGTTGCTCAAGGGTACAATGGCAGTGTCGTCCCTGGGAATCAAACCTGAAACCTTTAAGGTCACAAGCCCTGTTAAGGTCACAAGCTTACCCGTTAGGCCGCACAGCCAATCAGCTCTCAGCTTCAGTCACCAGGCAGGAGGAGGCAGCAGCGGGGTGGGTTCAAGAAAACAGGTCAATAAATGAATGAATGGGCAGCCTTGGGAATGGCCCATGCAGGCTTATGGAACAGAACCATTGGGATTAAATGTGGGTGAGATGAGGAGGTGAGGTCAGAACCAGACATCTGGACTTTCCTCTCTCCAGATGTGGTCCGGCCGACAATGGCAACAGAGCAATTGGACGTGGCCTGTTTCTCGGGTTCCGACCTGTCCAGGATATAATGCATGCACCCGGATTCAATTTGGCTGATAACAGGAAAAGGAAATTACATCATTATGTGAATGGCGAAAATTGTGAAATTCACGTTATGCTCCTCACTGTCTTGTCAAGAGGCAATGCGAAGGTGGCTCGTTGTCAGGTATCTTATAATTTGTCTTCTGGTAACCTTTGTCTATTTGATTTTATATTTTCACGTATTTTCAGTAAGGACAGGCATGCTGTGTCAGACAACACCGGTGGATTTGTGCTCTCAGCCAGAGGGGCACGTGGCTGGCTTGTGGACATGGCCCTAACCCTAACCCTAACCCTAACCCACCTGTGCTTGCTGCTGATCAGCAAGCTGTGCTCCGTGCGCTCGACTGTGACCGACACCCTCCGCATTTCAGCACCAAGGCTGGCCATGAGAAAGGTCATTGTACATCGGTAGTGTATTTGTCCTGGCATCAAATGATATCTCGCGGATTTTCACAAGTTCACGGGACTGTGCTATTGGCATCGCTTCAGACAATGTCCTTTGTGTTTTCCGTTACAGAAGAGATCACATAAAAGCCAGCAAAGTTAGTAAAGATACCAAAATATATTTCCCTTTATAACGCATTTGCTTGAAATATACAGTATTGTTAATGTATATTCCTCAACTAATTTCACTAATTCTGGCATTGAAGGAGTGCAGGCAATCTTCAAAAGGCCACCAGGGAAGGGAAGGAGAAGATAATGCAGGGGAGGAGTGAGGCGATGAGTGGAAAGGCTGATGTAGTTCGGTGCTCCGTGTTGACAGTGGACAAAGACCGCAACACTGCGTGTATGGAGGAAAGTCGTGGAAGCGGAGTTTGTGTGTTGGACTGCTTGATAACAACCGACATCTCGGGACAGCGGGGGCTATTTTTAATCATGACGTTTGGCTGTAGGCTATTCCACTTTAATTAACTTAATTAGTTTGATTAATGCAATGATTCTATTGAATGTCTATTTTATATGTTTGTTTGTGTGTTGTGGGTCTGCCCCACTGTCTATGTATTTTTTGTTGTTGTTGGTTGCTACAACTGAAGTTTCCTAATGGGAAAAGTTAAAGTCTATTGTATTAACCCTTGTGATGCACGGTAGATACAGGTAGATACCATATGCACAACAAACACGCAACACCCTCTGCATGTACTTATACACACACACACACACACACACACACACACACACACACTGTTTGAGGAAACACAAAATCTTTTTAATGTTATTAACACCAGTTGTTTTAAATTATATGGGCATGCCATGGTGAATGGTTTTCTTTGCTGAGTTCACAAACAACCCCCCCCCCCCCCCTCACCCCCACCCCCACTACATATGGTACCTACCACACACCAAGTAAAATCCAAATCTCATTAAGTTACTATATAAGTTACTATATACGATATAAAGTTCATATCCTTTGTTGTTTAACTTTGGGAATGCTAATGATTTGTCACGCAGCTCTAATTCTTAAATACTTGCACATACTTTTTTAGGATTATTGTTTTACCACACGAACACGCACACACACACATCCACACACACACACACACACACACACACACACACACACACACACACACACACACACACGTTTTTGCATGCTTTGGCCCTTTGTGCTCCGCCGGCCTGATCCGTCTGTTCGTTTGAACAGCGATCGGCGCGCCATACTATTCTGCCCACAATTGGGCGTGAAATAGTACAATCGACTGCCAATCCCTCCAGCGCGATGTTGTCATATGCACGATGACAGGATCACAGGAACAAAAGACATCGTTGGGAGCGCGCATAAAACTAATGGCCGAACGGATCACTCTTAGATTCTTTTATCCATTTCCACATGGCTTTAGGGTAGTTCTGCTGCAACGTTTAAACGAATGACTGAATGAATATTTTATTTTCGTGTCATGCCACCCGTTTGGCCCATCCCATATGGGATTATGTAACACATCGGCGATAAAACAAATACAAATACAAACAAAGGACAGTGCTTGGAGCGATGAGCAAGGCCGTGCCACACAGGCCACACAGGCGGAGAGACGGCGGCCAGATGTTTAATCCCAAATCCCTCCACATGGCCGCTCAGTAGCCGCCCATCCCAGAGCCCATCCCCACATATACGCACGAGATACACGTAAACTCAACTTTGAAGTATTAGTGCACACTATCACGTGATGTTCAGCAGGAATGGGGGGCCCCGTGACAATACAGGTGGAGAGAGAGGACAGTCCATCAGACTCCGTCTCCACAACCAGCCGCCCATAGCACCACTCCCGGCCGAACACATCTCACCGCTCCAAATAAGCAAACAAACAAACAAACAAACAAACAAAACCATTTTATATAATTGTGTGGGTTTGTGTGTGGTTGGGGAATACGATTCCATAAATGTGCCATGAACCATGATCTATCGAGCAGATTTAGCTATTGTTACCTCAGCCAACATCCAGCTGCAAAGTTGGTTTGTCCCCCCCCCCCTACCCCAGGCCAGCTAGTGCCAACAGTGGGTTTGGGTTTGACCCTGAAGGCACCACAACATTCTGGGTTCAGACCCCAGACTCCTGAGAACCTGTCCTTGTGGACAATGACAATGACCCCACCCCTACCCCAGGCCAGCTAGTGCCCACAGGGGGTTTGGGTTTGACCCTGCCTGCACCACAACATTCTGGGATCAAGCCCCAGACTCCTGAGAACCTGTCCTTGTGGACAATGACAATGACCCCACCCCTAGCCCAGGCCAGCTAGTGCCCACAGTGGGTTTGACCCTACCTGCACCACAACATTCTGGGTTCAGACCCCAGACTCCTGAGAACCTGTCCTTGTAGACAATGACGCTTAACATAAAAAAGCAATTCCTCTGTCTCCAGGGTGATGAGTGTCTTTCTCTGGCAGACTGTATCTCAGCACATGTGCCAGGGCCTGAACATGTCTGGCATCTTCTGGCAAAAGCTTTAAAGCAGTTATTCTTTGTGACAGCGAGGGCAAAAATGTTTGTGGTAAAAATATGTATTACATAACACAGAGTACAGTTGCTTGAAGTATACTGTAAGTGCTTCAGCCGCAGAAGAACCAGTAAACCACCTGATCGATTAAAACTGTAGAAAGTCTGAAGGTTAAGATTTTGCCAACATAAACTGTAAATTTACAATAAAAAAAACCCAGTACATTTGGCCTGATACCTTACTGCACATGTGCAGAGCTGAATGGGGACCTATTGGAGCAGACCTGATAGTATGATTTCCTGTTCCTTGGGAAGTAACTGACATGGTATAAAATTCTGATACTCTCAATGATATTCTGATACTCTCCTTCTTGTGTAAATTAAATCTGCTTCCCCTCTGTAAAATATAACACTAAAATTCTAATAAATACAAAAATTTACTCTGCTCTCCTTCTGTGAAAAAGCGAAAATTAGAAAAGAACACTAATCTGAAACTGACACTTCACTGAGGCTAAGGCAAGTACTGTGGTACTTTGATTTTAGAAACAAATATTAAAAAATATAATATTGTATTATACACTTATGTAGGATATTTGATTTCAGTGGTGATGATGGGCATGTGTAGAATGCTTTCTTATTTTAGGTAAAGTAGAAATTGTTAAGTTAAGTACAAAATCCCACAGGGATTAAAGGCATGGAAAAATGTGAAAAAAACCTCGTGGCGCAAGAACTTGTGCATTGGCGCAGTTTGACCACCAGAGGGTGACATAAGATGGATTTTTCATGCTGCAGGTTTTCCAGGGAAATCAGACTGCAGAAATCTTGCCATGCTGCTGAACCAGGAAAACATATCCTGTCATCTCATTGATAAAGGCTCAGACAAAGGGCTGCATATTTCTTGTTTTTCATGTACTGGTTCTGTGATTCTATGCCCACACTTGAGCAGATGCATACTGGCCTGAAGGTATGGCAGTTTTCATGCTCAGACCAGACACCTGCGTATTCACCTACTTCCTGTCAACAAAAGGGGATAGGCTGCAATGCTATGCCCAGTCCAACACCAGACAAAACCACATCCAACAGCACTCATTTTGGGACAAAAAAGGCCTGTGAATTCTGGGAAAGCCAGAACAACTTGCCTCTTTCTAACCGTGTAATTAAATTATATTTCCAGTAGAAAAACGTATACCCCAGCCAACTAGGCTTTTTGGCAATGCATATGTTAATGTCTATTAGAATACTGAGCCATAACAAATCAATATCTGATTCTAGGCAGCTTGTTATCTGTTTGTAGCCAATTTGAACAACCCCCCCTTAACGGGTTCAATAAGTTTTACTTTAGCACTCCTAGCAGGCCACTGCTAATAAAATTAATTCATTAATTAATTAATAAATAAATAATTAATTAAGGACAAAATATCTACTATTACTTCAAGTCTCATCACTACTATTGCAGTTACTATTATTAGGTACCACTCCTCCCATTACTACCACTGCCATTACAACTACTACTATTAGTACTACTACTCACCCATTACTACTACTGCCAACAAAAACTACTACAAACTACAATTACCATACTAGAGGCACTGAAAATTATAAACATCTGATTGGCTTTGTGAAAATCAAATATTTTGTGCGCGGCAGACAAAACGGGTCATGATGGTCACCCTCATCCAAGGAAAGCGGGCAGGTTTGTCCTGTAGCAAAATGCATAATTGGCCGTAGTGTCCACAGAGGGAGGTTTCCGGTCATCATCGTCGTTTCTGTCTCTCTGCGCGGTAGCGCCTCCTCTGATTGATCGGGTGCACTGCGGCTCGCCTGCACAAATTGTTCCCGAAATTCCCCGCTCTGGTGTAAAAGACCGCTCAACTCAGCTGGCGCGCTGTGCAATGACTTCAAACAGCATCTGGCGCCTCGGAGGGCGAGGTGTCTGTTCCCTCCGAAAACGACAGAGGTCATTGCAGGGTTGAGATGGTCTTACAAATACAATTAGACATTCCACAATTTGGAGAGAAGCTAATATGATAATAGCTATTTAAATAAACATTGTAGTTTTATTTGTGTTGTTTTTTTCACAATTCCCAATCATCTCACCCTTAGTGGACTTGAAAAGACATGTGACTCTTTGCTATTGAAAGTAAGGCGTGAAGGTCAATATATCATAAAAATAAGTGCAAAGTACATTGTAATATAAAAATGAAAGCACATTTAAATATAGTAAAACAATAATGGTAAGTTAATATATGTTTGTGCCATTAATGTGAAATATATCACTTATTGCCAAATTAATGTATGTACATTTATGTATAACACTGTACAATATATTTTACACAAATGTGTTTTTTTAAAAGGGTTACTTTTGAAAGAACAGACTTACAATTAGCAATTTTGTTCAACAGTGTCATGACTGATTCCCATCAAATAGATAATTCAATAAGCCGAGGCAGAGCTGATAAAGCCCACTGGTGATTCAAACACTTTGTATGTGTTGCAGTTATTTGCAGTGTCTATGTGTCTTGCCTGGTAATGACATCAGGTATGAAATACGAGCTCATTTTCTGTTTATAGAGGCCACTTGCCTTGTATAGTTCTTTAATTAAACAACTATCAGCATAATTATATTGCTGTCTATGAAACATGTTTTCGAGTTGTTGTTTCTTTTTGTTAATAAGTACGTGTTTTACATTTTAGGCCATACAGGTTTAATTTCAGTATTTCTGTAACACATAAAAAGTTATATGTGGAACGGTGATGGCAGTAGAGAGCGTATGAATTACAG
Source organism: Synaphobranchus kaupii (assembly GCA_029718625.1). NCBI lineage: Eukaryota > Metazoa > Chordata > Actinopteri > Anguilliformes > Synaphobranchidae > Synaphobranchus > Synaphobranchus kaupii. The sequence goes on from CM056394.1 coordinate 16,381,615, forward strand.
TATTGTGGTGAGGTTCCCGGGGGTATTTCGGTTACAGTGGTGGCTGCTGTTTCAGCTGCAGCGCACAGTTTGAATGCTCTGCCAACAGAGCCAAGAAGCACCAAAGTTGTGGTTTGGGCCTTTGGCCAGTGACCGGAGGAGAGGAGAAGATGATTTTCAGCTCTCCGGCTGTCAGCGCTGGTTTAGCGAGCTCAAAAACCAGGCGGATCGCACGGTGAGACTGTCACTGAAAAGGCCAAATAACAAACATCTACGAGATGCTTTCAACGCGTAAGACATTTTACAGTCCAAATTTTTTAAATCTTCCTCTCAGACTCCAAGACGTACAAACGACAATGTACTTCCCTCTTTAATCTGGCAGAACTTTGTGTAAATGTTAATGCTAATACTAACACTGTCTTATCAACACTGTCGTGATTATACAGTATAATGAGTGTTAATCATTTCTGTTCCCTTGTATAAATTGAGTTTTGTACTGAATATAAACAGGTATTTCTGAATCAGCCATTTCTCAGTCAAAGAGTACAATATAAGTGGCCTGTCGTAGGCTACTGGCCACGCACGCTGAGGAAGACTTTACTGTCGAAACGCGTCCATGTGTAGGCTAATAATAGAAAGAATCTGGCCAAGAGTGCTATCCCTTTCTTCCTAAATTCCGTCACACTAATACACAGGTTTTCAGTGTAGTGATTGCCCCATTGAAACCTCAGTGCCAGTGCTAACTGGGCCCAGCAGTTCTCTAGGATGGGACATAATTGGCTGTAGTGTTACCAAGGTAACAATGATTTGGGTCAGCTGGATTTTCCCTGTCTCATCATTAAAAAACGACTCCTCTTGCCAATCAGACACCTGCGATCTGCATGTGCCATTTTTGCATGACGGGTAATTCTCAAACACAATGACTACGCAGCACAGCTGGTGGACCGCAGATTAAAATGAAGCGGTGGCTGGCAGCACGCGATTCTCTAAATTGCACTATCCTAAATTTACAGACAATGATGGAGAGGGTCTTTGAATATAATAAATCATTCCAAACCGGGAGAACAATAAAAATATTGAGCAAAAAGTCCTTTAAAAAAATGTTTTCGTTTTTTTTTTAACTTTCGTGTGTTGGAAACATACCCGTGTAAATCCATTAATTTGCATGCTAGCAATAACAACATAGCCACCTGCTGTAGCTATGGCTACAAACACTGACCTGTACACTCCAGACAGGCACCAGACAGGCATTACAATCATACAGACATCTTACAGTCAAAAATGAGAAATTATCAAGTGGGAAGTTGTTAAATGACTAGAGGTCTACTGAAGGTTGTTATTGTACATCATCCAGCACAGCAAAAATGGTGGTGTACATTGAACACCCTCGGTGTTCATATGAGACCGTGGTCTCATATAAAAACCCTAGGGTGTTAAATGTACACCAGCAGTGTTATATTTACACTGGATTTTTTGCTGTGAGGGGTCCCTATGCATAAGTTTGACTTTTCCAGCCGTTGACTTTTCCAGCTGGACAGCGACAGTGTGTGTGTGTGTGTGTGTGTGTGGGGGGGTGGGGGGTTCAAACCGAAGCAATGATAGATGAGCCCCTGGAATGCCAATAAACGCTCTGGTTAAAAAAACTCCCGCATCACCATACATTTGATTACAGTCTCCTATTTGGTAAAATAAGCCATATTCCGCTTGGTCTCGTGCGAAGCGAGCGGGCTTCTGGAAACACTGAAACCTGACCTGAGGAATCAACCTCATGGGTTCTGGGAGAGGAGTGGTCAGGAACGTCACGCATCACAAAACCCAAATCTAGGATAAAAGTGGAGGATGCCCTTGAGTTTCTGTGATACTGCGGTTTGCGAGCTAGACCCCCGACAAGCGAACTTTAAGCAAGTACGCCTACCGTTGATTTTTTCTTGTGTTGCACCTTCTGAAACTTAATTATTTCTAAACTGAAAAATATAAACCGAATAGGGTGATATAAAATTTACGCGCAAAATAGCATAGGATCCCTACTTCTTAGTAAGTGTAGGTTACATTGCACGCACACTTAAATGTCAGCATCCTGCAGAGATCAAACCATTGGAGCTTGAAGTGAGAAAGAAGCATCATTGAAAAAAGGAGCGGAAATTATATGATCTTTGAGGAAGAGAACGTAAGGTAATTAATTATTTGTTACAACGACTTTCTGCCTCGATGACTGATTAATTAAATTGAATTGTGGGGGGGCGCTATAGGCTATATCTTGAATGCAGAGCAAACGCCGAAGAAAGGCAGGTATTCGCGTTGCCTGCAGCAGAGGGGATAAGCTGATTCAGGATGCTATACTAAGACACAGCTTATGAAATATTGCACTTGCCAGGCAAGGAGCAAACGTAAATAGTTTGCGTGAAAATTATAAACTTTATTGCAACAGCGGAATTGCTGCGCTTCAATGTCCTTATACCAAGCAATATTAAGTTAGTGAATAGCCTACACATTTATGAGTTTGCCGGATGCAATATTTTAAAAGCGAATTGCATGACAATGCATATGTGCTCTGCTTTTCGGAATCTGGACAGCTGAAGTGAACCTATGGTGTAGTAGCCTATATGTTACACTGTCCTGGAGTTTGCGTAACCCCAAATTTCCATAATGCTTAACGCGATTATTGTTATTGGCCATTCATATGAATTACCTGTAAAGGCTGTAATGAAACGTCACAAGAGAGAGCGGCTGTTGGAGTATGTGGATGTCTGTTGGTGCTATGTACGATAGTGATTCCTTTTCATCGATTTTCATGTATGTATTAGAAAATAATGGCATTCCTAAAGTACGGTGCGCGATTTAATTGACTCAAAGAAACAGCTAATAGGTTCTAACTTAAATGCTACAGATCAAATGTCACGTGCAATAAAGGAACGGGAACCCCTTTAAACTGAGGTCATATTTACTGAAGACTACCACACCACCACTACATCACTTAATTAATGCTCCCTTAGTCTGGCAGAGAAGGGGTGCACTTCATTTAATTAAATAATGAACAGGGAAGTGATTATCACTTAACACAGATCAACGCAGTTGATCTCCCAACTACGATATTGACCTTATTTATTTAGCAAACAGAATACGAGTCGAACTCTTAACCAATCTTGTTGTTTTCTCCTTTTTTGCCAACAGACGTGGGAAAAATACATTGTTTTGGAGTTCATCCCAGGGAGTTTTTTAGGCCAATCAGAATGAAGTGTTGGCCCTGGTATTGGCAGCGACAGATAGCAGCTCTGGTATTTATATCCCAAACAGTCATCGCCATGGTGATCCCAAACTCCACCCACTTGGAGGCTATTCTGGAAAAGTACCTAGATGAAGATACAGAGGGGGCGGTGCCTAAACAGAGGGGGCGGAGATCCATCTCTGAGAGTGACATGCTCCTTATTCTGGACCTGCACAATAAACTGAGGGGTCAAGTCTATCCACAAGCCTCAAACATGGAGTATATGGTGAGCATAAAACAGGGTCCTGTCTGTAGTAATAGAGAAAAAAAAACAGAGCACAAAGGACAAACTTAAAATCTTGGAATTGTTAGGAAGACCTGTATGGGATTTGTCAGGAAGACAAATTGTACGTCTATTCCATGTACATCTCTAATGGATTCGGCCAATTATATAAAACACGTGCAAATATATGCATGTGCATTCATTGCATACATGTAGTGAGAATAGTGCTGTGGACACACAGAGACCAAAATATGTGTGTAAATTGTTCCCAACCGATTAGTTTTCATTTTATGTCAATCCTGGCAACAGTCGTGCATGGAATAGCTAACTGCGTGTATAATTGTATATGCCACTCGTGGGAGTGTTCAACATAACCGCTACAGTGCTTTAATCTAAGCTTAGAGTTAGGAATTCAGGCAAGGGTTGCATTTAAAAAAAAATCCCTTTGCACCCTCACAAGCTCAGCCATTCTAACACGAGAGTCAGAAAAATGAACTCAATTAAAAAAACAAAAAAAAAAGTCTTTCTCAAAGGTCATGGTCCTTGAGCACCTCATTGCCTTGCTCCCTACCTGAACAGTCGGTTTGCATTCCTCGATAAACAGAATGAAAGTGACACGAGAATTAATTTATTTGTATTCTTTTGTTTTGCAACCGTACGACGCAGGGCGAGGGTTTTGCTGAGGCATAGTGCTATTTTGCGGCGTTGAACTATGACGTGCACGGCGGTGCCCCAGCCTCTGTTTTGGCACCAGTTTAAACGTCCCTTCATGTGAAAACTGCTTGAGCAGCAAAGATCCATCAGAGACAGACTGCGAGGGGCGCCCATAAGAACCATGTGGAAATGTATGTAACTGGAGAGCCGGAATGGAGGCGCAGAGGAAAGTGATAGGGTCATTTCAGGATATATGTGCTATGGCAGAGAGATGAATCCTCTATCTGCTATTTGTACAAATAGGGGGCTGAGTATCGCTACGTGGGCAGCAGGCTCCACTTTCAGGAGTAGGATATCACACTGTCGAAGTGAAATGTGACCGACCCAAACACCCCCCTCTTTTCAGCCCAAAGCAAAGTAACAGTATTTTCATGTGTATGGAAATGGATAGAATTCCTGTCTCACCAAACAGGGCACCATTAAAGAAGGAGCAATAAAAATTAATCGAATAAAATAATTCCTCAGATGAACGTTAACAAAATGTGATATTGGGACATTATCAAAACCCAGACAATATCAAACATAGGCCAGGGACCAGCCACCCTCACCCCTCCTCCCAACAGAACCCACACGCTTCTACTACCCCACTCCCCCTTTTATTACCACTGCACCCTGTACTGCTTCAGGAATTATCCACATACTAATAAGCTCTATAATAACTATATTATATTGTAATATGAGCTATTATATGAATGAAATTAATGAATATAACATAATAGTGGAAATGTTTTCCACTCTTCCATGCTTTCCGTCCCAAAAAAAACATTTGGAGATGTCGCGGTTGGCATGTCCAGCTAAAGAGCTAGACAGATTCCCATCTGTACCGGTGGCTACTGTGCCTGAGTCCCATGGGGGACGGCACGCAATTGGCCACAGCATCACCCAGGGAGGATGACTGTCAGCCACTGGGCTTTTTCCACCTTGCCACTCAGCAGTGCCCCCTCTGGTCGGCCTGGGCCTTTGCTCCCTGGGAAAGAAAACAGAAGCAGTGGATGGCCATACGCCTTTCCGCTGGACACACGTGCTAGTGCGCACGCCCTCCCGAACTGATGGAAGACATTCGAGTTTGATGGGACAGGCTTGCAAATAAGCTTTGGAGTTCCGGCTGTGTGAGAAAAGCTAAAGTAGCACATAAAAAATATGTTCAAAAAAAGGTTTCGGATTCCGTCGCGGCTGACGGTGTTTTCCACATCGTTGCTGTGCGACTTTCTCCCCGGTTTGTGATGTCCCAGCTCGGTGTGATTTCTTTCCCGTTGCTTGGTGATTTCGACCCTACAAAGGTAGAGGCCCCATCAGTGTTCCCTGGCCAGCCCAAAACAGACCTGTCCTGTAATTCAACTTACCTACGCATGGATGCCCTATGCAAGACAATTTAAATCATTGCAAACAAATTGTTTGAGGCCAAAATTCCAAAATTAATTAAAAAGTTTTGGAGCTGTTAACACCACCAGTATAGCTCCCCTGTGAAGCCGCTGTGCTGGATTTAACTTCACGGTCACAGGAGGTGACAAAGGGATTCCATTGGGAGACGCTTGTTGACTCAGATATACAAACGGAAGGGTGTGAGTGTTAGAAGTCACAGTGTCGCGCTATGGTAGAGGAGCGGTTCTCGATGTGAAGCCCGAGGGACTGAATTCCGGGAGAGCATTCAGGCATGCACTACTTCCCCCAGGACCAGCGCTATACTCCACACGCCAAATCTATATCGTCCCCCACACAGATGCACACAGACACCCAGGGAGGCACTTCACATTTGACTTGTTGTCTATTTATAAAGCTGATTAAATACATTGCCAACAGCTGCAGCGGGAACCTTACACTACTGAAGAAGAGGGAAAGCAGATAGTTGCGTAACACAGGGGTAATGGTATGCTGACATTTGTTTTTCAGCCCTTAATTCACCAATTAAAGCTGTTGTTACGCAGCTAACGCACCTCATCTGCTTGTTCTAGTCTAAAATCGTTGCTCATTTTTAGGCAAAAACTAAAATCAGCAGAACCTGTGTATCTCAAGTGCAAGGGCGGTGGACCCCTAGCTTAATGTCTTTCCTGTGCTTTGACTGAAATCATTTTAAGACTGTAGTCCTTGCTTTTCTTGCTATGATGTGGTATGCCCAACAAAGATCGATGTGTGTTCTTCTCAGGACAGGCATTGCTAAGCAGCAGAGTTAGAACACTGGCTGAGGTCAGGAAAGGGAACTTTGACAGCAGAGTAACACTAACATCCAAGAATTCCAAATCCTCTCAGATTCCGGGCAGCCAAAATTCCACACAAGTTCAAGGGCATGCAAACACACACACACACACACACACGCATACACACATGCACGATTGCACGTGCACTCACACCCACACGCGAACAAGCAGGCAACACACACACACACACACACGTGCGCACACACACTCACATTTGAAAAGAACAGCAGAAGAAAGAAAGAAAAGAAAGAAATAAAGATAGAGCTGTACAAATCTGCACGCTCATGTCTTTGATTGAATGCTAGTGGCCTTAGTGAACCGCATAAAAGGTGCTGGATACCTGCTACTCTGATACTTCCCTCAATTTCCCTCAGCTAATCCTCAATTCTCACAGGCTTCTCAAGATACTGGTCTTTGTGCGTGACTCAAACAAAGGTGACAAATGGAGTAGAAGATACAAAAAGCACTCGCATGCGCGCGCACGCACACACTCACACACACATATACACAGGCACTTATTGTCATGCATGTTCAAACAGAGACAAATACACATAAGCATATGCACACATACAGTATTTCATATACTCATACACTTCCACACTAACCCGAACAACATGACTTATGTTTCATATTTGTTCAATAAAGTCTATAGTACTCATTCCTCTTTGATAAACTAATTATTAATGTAAAGCAATGCATCTAACACAACCTGTACAGTGTAATGTAATACGTCCAAAACTAGCCGGAAGCCTTTATAAATGACCCCATAAAGCAATTGTAGGAAGCAGATAACACAATAGAGCAGTTGATGGTAGCTGAACTTTGACCTCTTAGGAAAGGTAGAACCGGAGCCCAGCAGAGTGGAATGCTCGAGAGACACATGGAACGCATTAGAGAGGGACGGCTCAGCACCCGTTTGCATTCTGCGAAATCACCTCCTTCTCCGGGGAAAATGAGGCGGAACCCAATACCCAACAGGAACACACTGGCTCCATTCTTTAAAAAACGAGAACGATTTCACAGCAGCGACGGCGAAACGGCAGGAAACCCCCCCTCAAAGCGCATTCGTCTGTTATACTTTTGTTCGCTTTTGTCGGGAATAATAATCGCAATTAATGTGCAAACGGACCGGTGCGTTCAACTCGGTTTGACCCACACTTTCATTTATGCTTCATCACATACAACGGCGCTTTCGTAAACGCTCACAATTAATGAGCGACATAGAAAGCCGCTCTGGTACCAAATAAATAACAAAGGGAGTCTGTAGATATATAGACGTTTGTTGCCTAGAAATGTTTTGCACGATCATTTTGCTTTTGGCATATCTAAGTTTTCACGCTCCATTCATATAGAGCTTATTCAAACAATATATTGCAGCGTCCCAGTTACAGCCACTGCGACCCATGTTAGATGTACCGCGTATTCGAGAAATCGGTTTGTGTACAGCATGGGTAGCCTTGCTTGCCATCATTGTATCCAGCTAACCTTACATAACGCCCGATGACAACCACAACCGCTTATCTAGATAAATATGCATGGGCTGCACGATGAAGCGCGGCTTGCCTCGAACTGTGCTCTGATTAACGGGGAGAATCATCTTCTGCTTGTGATTGCCCTGTCCTTGCGCACACATTATCTCAGTCCCCTGCGCACGCTGTCACCGGGTGTGCTGTCAGGTCTAGGGGGGGGGGGGGGGGGGTTAGTGTAAGGGTTAAGTGTTGGCCACAGTGACGTTATTCATAGCATAGATAGACCTTTTATTATTAAAAAACACTCAGGTATATGCTGAGAATAATGTATGCCCTTTGTTTTTATGACTTACATTTCACAATTTAGGCATATTTAGCAGACACTTTTAGCCAAAGTGACTCACAGAAGCTAAGCATTACAGGAAGTTAGGAACTTTTTTTTTTTTTTACATCTGACACCCTCCTAAATCTTTGATTTCACAGAACAGTGACACTGTACTGTAGACCTCAAGCATTCCTGAATGGTGAAATGGCGACTGCCTTGAGTCTATAATTTCACCTACATTCATTTACCTTGATTGTCAGTTCAGTGCTTTAATTCAGGGTTTGGATGAAACTAAAACCAGCCTGGGTCTGTTAGTGTCGCTCACTAGACGGTGAAGGCCTTGGCCTCCCTGGAGGGTGTGTAGCAGCAGTGTGTGTGTGTATGTGTGTGTAAATACCGCGTAGGAGCAGTGTGTGTGTATGTGTGTGTGTGTGTGTGTGTGTGTGTGTAGAAATGATGTGTAGGAGCAGTGTGTGTGTGTGTGTGTGTGTGTGTGTGTGTGTGTGTAGAAATGCTGTGTTGGAGCAGTGTGTGTGTGTGTGTGTGTGTAGAAATGCTGTGTAGGAGCAGTGTGTGTGTGTGTGTAGAAATGATGTGTAGGAGCAGTGTGTGTGTGTATGTGTGTGTAAATACCGCGTAGGAGCAGTGTGTGTGTGTGTGTAGAAATGATGTGTAGGAGCAGTATGTGTGTGTGTGTGTGTGTAGAAATGATGTGTAGGAGCAGTGTGTGTGTGTGTGTGTGTGTGTGTGTAGAAATGCTGTGTAGAAGCAGTGTGTGTGTGTGTGTGTGTGTAGAAACGCTGTGTAGGACCAGTGCGTATGCACATGCGTGTAACAGCGGGTGTGCTTTTGTGGCCATGCTGCAGGTGTGGGACACAGAGCTGGAGAGGAGTGCAGAGTCCTGGGCGCACACCTGTCGGTGGGAACATGGACCAGCCAGCCTGCTGTCACAGATCGGACAGAACTTGGGCGCTCACTGGGGCAGGTATTCTTCTTCTTCTTCTTCTTCTTACATTCTTCTTCTTCTTCTTTGCTTACACTTCTAACATTCTTCTTCTTTTCTTAGTCTTCTTACATTCTTCTTCCTCATTTTCTTCATATCATTCTTTCATTACAGTTGGTACTTTACCTATTATTTTTACGATAAAGTTAGTTATTGTTTTTATGACTATATTGCTATTGTTTTTTTTGCTGTGATTGTAGTTATTGTTATTATTTGTAGTATTATTATGATGAAGATAAATCCAATAGATAAACGGTACAAAACTGTAAGTGTTGCAATTAAGGAAGTGCCTGAAACAGTACACGAGCAACATGCTGACCCCTGACCTTCTCCCTGATTGCGAATGCTTCCCGTTTCAGAGACCGCCCCCCTACGTTCCACGTTCAGGCCTGGTACGACGAAGTGCGAGACTTCTCCTACCCCTATCCGCAAGAGTGTGACCCCTACTGTCCCTACCGTTGTCATGGGCCCGTGTGCACTCACTACACGCAGGTAAACCCGCCCCTCTCCGACTGGACAATTTACTCCTGCACTCCTGTCAACACACCTTGTGGAACTTTCTATTTTAAAGCGTGTGACTCATATAACTGACAAAGTTATAGTTTTATGTAAAAAAAAAGAAAAGAAGGAACACAGTGTTTTAGATAGAATGATTTATTGCGTGGAAAAACCTGAGAAATGTACGACAGGCTTTCTTTTCTACCTTTATTGATAAATAAAGGTTATTGCATTATTCTATTTGTGTGTGTGACAATGTGATGTAGAGAGAAGAAGTTTGAGACAAAAAGAGATTTGATGTTTGGGAATAAATTTCTTTCAAAATGTTGTAGGTTGAATGAGCGCTAAGCTATTGATTGTTTCTTGTAAAGCGAATTACTTGGGGGGTTTTAGCTGAAGCAAAGCACCCCAAACTCTTGTAACCACTCCCCAAAGTAAGTGAAAGTTGTGTCTGTGCAGTTGGTCTGGGCCACCAGCAACCGCATCGGCTGTGCCATCAATGTCTGCTACAACATGAACGTCTGGGGGATGATTTGGGCCAAAGCTGTCTACCTGGTGTGCAACTATTCCCCTCCGTAAGCAAACCTTTCTTTTCATCGCATATAAGTCACAGCTGGCCTAACTTTCAGACATAGGCCTGATTCAATCAACATTGAAAAGAAATGCAACTGTTCATGCATATTTCTTCACCAACACAGTTTGGTGAGTTTAATCATCACCAAAATGAACTCTGACAAATATATTATTCTTGCATCTAATTGTGAGCCAAATTTAATATTGAAATTTATATTGAATTCGGGCCATAATGTGTATAATCTATTCCAGAATATCTTTTATAAATACTGGATAACGTGAACAGTTCACACAGTACTCATGAAAATAGCCGGGGTGAATCCTATACTGGAATTCAATGCAGTTATGGTGTGGCAAAGAAATTTAAATTAAGCACTTCATTTTATTTCATGGCTTTCGTAACTTGCTTCTCCTTTAGAGAATATTGCACTAGTAATATACAGAAGCTAACATACTGATATTTGTTATTTGAAGCTGTCACCCAGAGCCTAAATTTCAGCTTTGACTCTGACCCCAGTTTTCTTGTTTTTTTTGTGAATGTTCAGGGGCAACTGGTGGGGTCACGCCCCATACAAGAATGGCAGCCCCTGCTCCGCCTGTCCCCCCACTTATGGAGGGGGCTGCAGGGACAATCTGTGTTACAGAGGTACGTCTTGGTGGAAAAACCAATAATCATCCATCGACCATGCGACCGTCAAACTCTGTGGTTATCTAAGACATCAGTGACCCAGGATGCTGGGATATATACCCAGAAGTATTGAGTGTAAATGCCTTAGTCAGATCGCACTTGATTTAGTAAGACTTTTAGAATGTGCAAAATCGTTCTTTTAACACATGCGAAACTAACACAATTGGTGCAAAACAAATGCCTTGACCAATCATTGGTCATGTTATTGGTTTTGCGTGTGCTAAAAGGTTTTGCATGCTAAAGATCTTAGTAAATCAGGACTTTAGAGTACTGTGTGCAGTTCTAGGTACCGTACGAAAAGAAAGATATAGAGGCTCTGGAAAAAGTTCAAAGAAGAAGAAGAAATTGATTCCTGGTATGAAAGATAAGAGTTATGAGAAAATATTTAAGATACTTAATCTCTTTAATCTTAGTAATAGGAGGCTTAGAGGTGAGTTGATTGAGGCTTTTAAATGAGCAAAAGGTAAAGGCATCAGGAAGTATTTTTTCCCAGAGGTAGTCACAGTGTGGAATAGCTTGCCAGGTCATGTAGTAGAGGCAGAAACTCTGGGGGTTTTGAAGACCAGGCTTGATACGGTGAGTGAGCAGTGAGCACTAGCTACCATAGTGGTAGAAAAATGGCGGACATTGTTGAGCTGAACGGCCTGTTTTCATCATTATGTTATATTATGCCATGTTAAATCATGGAAATGTTAGGGAGTTTGTCTGCTGTCACAACATGGTAGTGAAGTGCAATGAAGCTTTCAGACGCACAGAGAAATGCTGAGCACTAAATAAACTTTGATTTACTTCAATTTACTCTGATATAGTGTATGTTTTAAACTATTTATTTTTAATTTTTTACCATGCAGCAGTAAACCAGTGTTTTCTGGCAATGTGTCTGCACAGCAAAAATGTCGGTGTAAGTTTAACACTGCTGGTGTCCATTTAACACCCTAGGCTGTTTATGTGTGACGACGGTCTCATATGAACACCCTAGGGTGTTAAATGTTCACCACAATTTTCTCTGTGTGGAAACATTTTGCCAACGCTGTGGCTACACTTTGTAAACCAACACCTATTTTGCGTGAAAAAATTCCAAAAATCAATTTAATCATATCTTTATAATTTTCTTGTCATATGACCATAAAGCGCAAGTTACTTTCGCGCATTTGGGCCTCTGGAATAATAAACAGAACATATTCGTCCCTGTTAAATCGCATCTGTGGGGGTGGTCAACTTTCGTCATGTGACATCTGTTTACAGATGATGGGATGGAAAGACACTACCCCCCCGAAACGGAAGAAAATAACTATATCGAGCCCGAGGAGCCCAGGACGCCAGAACCGCGACCGAGGGCACATTCCCCGACCGTGCCGCCGAACGAGCACGCGGAGAGAAACGAGGTGGTCAGCACCAGACAGATGTGTGAGAACCCATTTTACATTTATCACATCAATCACAGAATGTGTGAGAACCCATTTTACATTGATCACATCAATCACAGAATGTGTGAGAACCCATTTTACATTGATCACATCAATCACAGAATGTGTGAGAACCCATTTTACATTTATCACATCAATCACAGAATTTCACATCCTGGCATGGACAGGATCAGGATATAACACTCACATTCAGACTCACATTGTTTATCCAGTTTAAGGGCATTAAGACGTAAATAGTCTCAGTCTTTAAGACCTGAGTTGTACCAAAAACCAATAAACTGACTCATCTCCAGTGGAGAGAAACAAACATACGAGAAACCGCAAACAAAACGTACATACTGATTTGAATAGTGCATTACTTCACTCATTAATTACTTAATTTAAATGGATTGCATTTAATTAGCGCCTTCCATGAGCTCATAGGCTTTTACAATGAAGAGGGGAAACTCACCACAACATCACCCACCAAAAATCAATCAATTGATTCAAAATCAGTCAATCAATTAATCGATCAAACAATCAATCAGTCAATAAATCAACCATTCAATCGTTCAACCAAAGTGCACATCTATCATCCACCCATCCATCAGAATACATACTGTACACATACGGATTGACAGAGAGGGTATTTAAGATTCAGTCGGAGGCAGTGCAGGCTCTGTCTTTGAGGAGAATGATTTGTTTATTTAAACTCATGTTGGGGGTTCTGCAGGGGGACTGCTGCTGCCGGTGAGGTTTCTGTTTCTCTTAACGACACGCAAGTCCTGCCGGCTGGCAGGGAGGTTTTTCTTCTATTTTTACAGTGCTGCTCTCAGCCCGTGTTTACTCTGGGTTGCTCTGGGACCTTGGCTGCGTTTAAACGGCTTCCTGCGACGGGGGAGGGGGGTGGGGGGGTGGAGGGGGCGCGCTGAAAGCAGAGATGGCCCGGCCATGACTACGCCGGGGGTGGAATCCCTCTGTTTGTTCTAGAAGCTTCGCCAGAGGATTGTTCCCGCCTCTTGTGCTTCACAGAGCGGCGTTCTGGGAACGCGGTTTAAGGCCCGTGGTTTGTGAGCCGACGGCATCTCCAGAACCACGGTCGCGGGGGTTCTAAAACGGCCTTTTTGTTTTCTCTCAGCTCAGCAGGTGACCTGCGAGGCGAAACTGCGCGACGAGTGCAAAGGAACAACATGCAACAGGTACAGTTAAAGCCACGATTAGATGGACTGCCGTTTCTTTTTGCCTGTATTTACAACATGGCTGTTATGTTGTTATCACGTTTAAAAGTGTTCAGACTTCTGGGTGCGCTCATTTCGTTAATGCCGAATTGGATAATGTATTGTGTGCTTGACGAAGACCTCATTGGTCGAAACGTTGCATGAATAAACCACAAGGGGGCATTTGCTAGTGTGCGGGCATTCTTTATTTTTCATTCGGTTAAGGCATCACTCTGTCGTGCAAGAATGAGGCCCATGGTTTTGGATCGAAGACCAGACCATGCCAGTGCACAATTGGTGCACAATTGGTGATTGCGTCGCCCAAGGTACGGGAGATTTAAGTTGGTTAGGGGTCTGAATTTCGAAACTCTTCAGTGACCCCCGCTGGTCGATCGGGCGCCTGTGGACGACACGTCAAAGTGCCGCATATGAAAGGTCTTCCTCTGACTCCACTCTGTGCGGGCTTGGCTGTTGTCCGTGGTGTGAAAAGAAGCTGGTGACACCGTATGTTCCGGAGGAGAAACACACTTGTCTACACTCTCCCAAAGCAGCAGTAGGGTTCGCTGCTGTGGTTGCAGATAATTGGACATTACAAATTTGTGTGGGAATTGGACTGCCCCATGTTGGGTTCAAAATTTATAAAGAAAAAAAATACATACAGTATATGTATTTTTTTATTTGCGGTGTATCTAAAAAAGCTTTTTTTGTAAGAACATACTCTGCATTGTTTAATCTTATTGGTTTGCAATAGGCAAACAAAGAGGGCTTCATGAGCGGTTTCAAATGTCAAATGACAGTCTTTACCATGTTGAATGCACTTAGTCACTATACAACGGATTTCTATAACTACATAAATACACTATTCAACAATCTTTATAAATGATTAATAACATGTTAATAAGGCAATATTTGCATGCTCATATTTAGAACACAAGAAAACATACTGACGACAATGAGTCTTTCATTCGCTCTAGGTTTGTCATTTACCAACAGACTGGCACATTTCCTACAGTCATTTGCTGTACATCCATTCATTTTATATGGCACGATTTTTACATGGGATAATTGTGTTTCTCATTGTTAGCGTATACTTAGTTTATTCCAATGATATGTGCTGTTTGTTCACAGGTACGAGTGCCCTGCTGGCTGCCTGCAGAGCAGCATGAAAGTGATAGGAGGAAGCGGACACTATGACATGGTGAGGCACGAATGCCATTTTCCGCAGTAGTTTTGAAGTAACTCCGTAGGGATTGTGTCTGCATATGTATCAGTGTCTGTCAGGGTAAAGCCGTTGTTACACTTGTCACATACAAAGCTCATCTGATTGGGAGGGAGTTATGCATGAGGTCATTTCCTGGGTAGCAGAGTGTCTTTCATACCCCCCCCCCCCCCTTTCCACAGCAATCCAGTATTTGCGGAGCTGGTATACATGCGGGGATTGTGGATAATGAAGGAGGCTGGTTGGACATCACAAGAGTCGGAAGAAAGGAACACTTCACAAAGTCCAACAAGAACGGGGTTCAGACCCTGGGGTAAGGATATGCACACCTCTCTTTTTATACTGCACAGTATCTAATGTCATATTCAATGTTCAGTGTCAAACTCCATTGAACTAAAGCTGTTCTGTAGCTGATATTATGCCAGTACTTGATTAAGTTCTGTTTATTTGCATGTAAAGGGCATATTCCTATATGATCAGTACTGTGAATAGTGTGCAGTTGACTATGAGCAACGTTAATATAGTAATCAATTGTCAACATGCGCAAGACAAATTTGCTTCCCCATTTCCAAATATGATTTTAAAAGCACCAATAACTTTCTTCCACAGAAAATCACAGAGTGCAAATGCCTTCACTGTATCAAAAGTACCAGGTTAGTGTTTTTTTTAGTAAGGTTTCCGTGAATCACAGACACTATTGTATCACTTAATGTTCTCAGTAATTATTGTGCTACCTGTTCTTTATCTATACAGTGAAAGCCATCACCTGTGAAACCACAGTTGCACAGTTCTGCCCTTTCAAAAAGCCAGTTAGGCACTGTCCAAGGTAAACCATGATTGGAAATTTTCTTTATTTTCAATTCGACAGAAGCTTTATTTCATCTTGATAATGATTAAAAGTTGTTTCTGCTCTGAAATTGTTATGATACTGCTATGACTTATGCGTTTATAAAGCATGACTGTTATGCAGCTGTCGTTGTTATGACACTGTTATGAAGTTGCTATGACATTTATAAAGCAGTACTGTAATGCTGCTATGACATTGTTATGATGCTGCTATGGCGTTTATAGAACACATCTATTAAGCTGCTATGACATTGTTATGACATAGGACTGCTGCGCTTCTATTCCAGGCTATACTGCCCCCGAAACTGCCTCGAGGTGACCTCCCAACACTCTAGAGTCATCGGAACTCGAGTTTATTCTGACGTAAGCACAGCAAGAGCAACCGCAAACTGAATTTAATATATTGTGCAAAAGCATATTTTGTCCATATTTATGTTGTTTTAGATAGGTTGGCCACTGAAGTGATGAATTAATCCACACCCTAATCAGTTCCCTTTTTAATGAAAGCCACATGCCCCCTGGAATAATCAAGTATCCCCGGCTGAGACATCAAAGTATTACTTAATGATGTTTTGATTTTAAAAAAGGAAAGTGTAAATTGCTACTGATTAAGCTGTGAGGGGGGGGGGGAAAGTCCCTGGGCATGATATTGCTCCAGAATATACATTTACAATGCAGGTCCGATATGGCAGCATCAAATATAATTGAGTAATCTGCGTCACATGGAATTTTGCATGCTTATCAGTAATCATAATACATTCTACGCATATTCTGAAAAAATAATATATAACAATGCAGGCAATTAAAAATAAATGAGTATACTTTTTGTTAACTCCTCTATGATGCGGATAGACGACCCACAGTCTGGCAGGGTTCGTGCTCCCGCGCTGTGCAAACATCCCGAAAGGTCGCGACCTCCACAGATCAGGTCAGAGGGGGCTCAAAGAACAACAACGTCGGCGGGCCGGGATAATGCGACGAGAATCCGCTTTCCCACGCCGGCGGAGTGCACCGAGGCCCTTTCCCGAAATCGTACGCCTCAGCTCCTCTTTCATAGACGCTAGCCGGCGTTAGCGCTCCTTTCAGCGGCAGGAATAACAGCTCTCGGTGACGGCCTTTTGTCCCGCTTGCCACAGTTCCCTGTCTATGTCTCCTCTTCTGCTAGCGCTCCCGGCTGTAGCGTAGCCATTAGGGGCGGAACCGGTCGAGCCAAGCGTGTTTCTGTGTGGGAGTGAATGAGTGCCGGCCTGTCAAAGGATTCAGCACAATGTAATGGCTGGGAAAACAGAGATTGTCCATGGGAAGAAGGTTCGAATCCCAGGTGGGGACACTGCAGATGTACTCTTGTGCTAAAGGATTTGAACCTGAAATCACCTCAGTAAATTCATGAAAAAGTGTCAGCGCCTTTACGGTGAAGAATAAGTTGCAGTTGAAAAAAGGGACGGTAATGTCCTTTCAATGTGCAAACATATTAAGAATATTCAAGACCAGACTAACCATTTCTAAACATATTAAAAAAATTCTGCCTCAGTAAGTGTTCAGATGAATGACGGGATGGTACGGTGCATCACCGTCAATAAGGAAGCCCGGCCCCAAATGAGTTCACGTGAATAACCAATCACAATTACACAGACTGCATCCTTCCAGGTGCCTTAAAGTGAAATTTAAGAACATAAACAATGACTCCTTTTAAAAATTACTCATTTTCCGGAAACTCTTTTTGTTGTCTCTGTTTCTCTTCTGACAGGTAGTGGTGACAGGTTGTGATATCCTACTTCCATGCATAACTAAGACTTTAACTTGCCAGCATGGCAGCTAAAAACTGTCCATTTATTCATATTACAATGATGCCAAGAGCTGCATTTAAAATTGGCTGGCATTGGTTCTGAGGGAAATTATGGTGCATCCACAATTTTATTTTAAGTGTGTCCTTTCAAGTGATCCTTATCAGAATGATGCCTAGTTACTGTTGCCATATTGGAAAACTGCTTAGGATTCCTTTTGGTTGGACCTTAGTTGACCCCCCCAACACACACACACACACACACACATTGTTTAGCTTCCTGTGTTTGTTGAACAGAAATCCAGCATCTGCCGGTCAGCCATACATGCAGGGGTCATACAGAATGACTCAGGAGGATACCTGGATGTGATGCCCGTTGACAGGAGGAGACAGTACATCTCCACCTACCAGAACGGGATCACCTCGGAAAGGTACGGGCAAGCGGCCGTGGAATAATCGCTCACTGGGAGGAATAAGCGTTTAAAGGCTGTCACCTGTTTATTTTCTCCCCATTTGCTTTGATTAGATTTTCCAGGAATGTCTCTCAAATGCCCCTTTCCATGCTTCAAGGAATTTTCCCATTTTTCCCTATGTGGCATAGGCCTTTCTGTGTTTATTTTCGCATGGAAAACCCACGGTACTCTGTCCAGCCCTTTTTTTTTTTTATTGATTATTTGATTGATTGACTGATTAGAAGACTGCAATCTCTGTTTGAACGATATCCGCATTCTGAAGAACATTTGAAGAACGTTTGCAGAATGTAGCCCACATACTTTGTGTGTAATGCTGGGACATTGTGCACTTGTGACTAATCGTAACTCTCGTTCTCAGCATACGGAATCCTTCAGTGGGCAAAGCATTCCGAGTCTTTGCGATCATTTGAACTCCAGCCTCGAGGACCCCAGCATTGAAAGGACCCCTTGGAGGTGAAGAGGCAATCATTATACTGCCTGCTTTTCCATGCATTTCTGACCAAGCTGCACTGAAACCATGACTCATTATCAATAAAATCATGTTCATTCAACAACGCCAGGAAAGAAACTTGACAACTATAGACCAGAGGTCAGTTAATATGAAATTACTCCGTTCACAGCTATTTTCCCTTTCCCAACCAACCAGAGCTTGTCAACTATTGTGTTACTTTGTAAATTTTATGTATATAACATTCCATATTGTAAATAATGTTTATCTGTTGTGTTTATTTAGCATGTAGCCTCTGTCTGGTTCGCAAACATTCTTTGCTGAACATCAGTAATTGTAAATGTACATTTAAGCACTTATTGTGGCCATTTCACGAAACCTGTCACAAAACTCTAGCTGTTCAGGGAAGCCTGTGTTCCTGAAAAAGGTGCTCTAACAGGTGTCAGAATTTAGGATTTGTTTTAAGACTTTAAGAAATGGAAGGTATTATATCTTTATTTTTATATGTATTTTTACGAGTAATATTCTGTAAAATTTGCTGCTAACTCTTGTGATATATTTCAGAACAGACTTTTACAGAATTTGTTACTTTAAAAGCCTGGCAGGCCAGGATCTATAGTTCTACAGGAAAGTTATTCGGAGGGAGTGTTTACAAAGTGCACACCCTTGCCATCAGACAGTGGTAAAACAATCTGCACAAGCATTAGTCATTCTATAATGATGGAAATTATCATTTATCATATCATCAGAAAATGTTATTTTAAATAAAAAATGTATTGTGCTTGAAACTGGAAGAAGAAGAATTTAAAAGCATGAATTTGCCTTGTCGCCTTCTGCTGTTTCATAAAACACCAGGAGATATCTGCTTTCGTTTGGTCTCTGCAGTTAGTCATATGTACTATGAACAGTACTACCTCACTTGGTTAGAAAGGCTTTGATTTGTATGCATTAAAGTTTCTTTTAAAAACATTTGTGTTCATTTCCTCTTTGCTCATAAAATGAGTGTATGGCAACTGCATGACTAATCTTGACCAATCAAAAATGTTGCTTGCTACAGAAGTGTCTTATGATTGGTCGAAATGCTGGCTCTATCATTGTAGGATTGAGGCAGTCTTGAAATTCAAGCTTGAATTCAGTCAGTGGTATCTTCCAAAACATAGACAGGAGAAGAAACCCTAAGAGAAAATAGGTAAACTAGCCCTTGATTCAAAAGGGCTTGCCCTCAACTCATAATGATCTAAATATCACATAAATATCTGTGTCCCAGACCAGCAGTGAAACAGAATGCCCATGAATGAGATGTTTGTTTTTTTAAATCTCTGCATTGAGTAATGACTACAATATGTGTGCACTGATATTAGCATATTTGATTTTTTTTCTTGCCAGTTCATCCCTTGATACTAAATACAAGAGTGTGCAGAAGAACGGGGATTTATAATGTTTTACTTTTTAATGTTTTTTTCTACCTTTTATTATTGTTCATGACTTAATGCACTTTTGCTGAATCGCTTTGTCTGATTTATGCACAGAGTTCATGTTTGCAAGATTACCCCTCGCTCTTTGCCATGGTTCACTCAATGCTTAATGCACTGGGATTGTCTACATATTCAGGAGGGAAATATTTTAAATAATAATGATAAAATGTAAAAAATGAATATGCTGCCCATGCAGTCCAAAGCGTATTCGCAGGGAGAGAGAGAGAGAGAGAGAGAGAGAGAGAGGGGGAGAGAGAGAGAGAGAGAGAGAGAGAGAGAGAGAGAGAGAGAGAGAGAGAGAGAGAGCCTCGTATGCTAAAATACTTAGTTCAGCTCTCTGGCTGCACACCGACTGAACAGACAAAGGGCGGCATTGTGTGTGTGTGCTGATTTAAATCTCCTCTCTCTGGATGTGGTGCCCCATATCCTGGCAAAGATACAGCCCTGCTGGAGGGAAAAATTCCTCCGCTACACTTTGATCCTCTGGGACACGCCCCCGCCGTCGTCCCATTGGTGAGAATCTGAAAGAACTCTTTACTGTAGTCCGCGTGTCCTCCGCGTGCTTGTTATGCGCTCCTCTGCGCCGGCGGTGCCCGTTTCTGCACTTTGTCTGCCTGCGCAGCTGAAGCAGCTGTGGGTCGCGAGCGGCTTTGTGCAAAGGGGACAGAGGAAGTGCTCCATTCGGAACTTGAACCTGCAACCCCTAGTGTTATAGGAGGGATTCTACATTAAAGAGCAGTGCCGGTTTTTAGTCCAGGCTTAATTATCACAATAAGCTGGCAAAGTGGCAGGTCCACCACGGCGTGTTGGTTTGGTGAGACAGCGTGACGTTCTCCACGCCCTCAGTGCAAAGCCAGCGATAGTGATTTGGCCGGCAGCCCCGCAGCATCAGGCTACGGCCAATTATGAATATGGTCCTGAAGGGCTGCCAGCCACACACTGGGAGGAATTTAGCTGGCGGGGATAAAAATAAAAAAAAGTCAATGAAAGGGACAATCTGGTTAAAGCAGATTTAAACTTGAAGCCAAAATGTTCAAATCTTGAGTGAGGCACTGCTGCTTGAACCTAAATTGCATCACTAATAGTAAATAAATATATACATTTTGTTAAATTGTTTACAAATTTTACATTTTTTAATAAATGGATCATATAAATACATGTGATCAGAGTGAACGTATTGTTGACGGCATCACTCAAATCAATATGGTGGTGCTAGGTCCATACTGCGGCATCTGAGATCGGAGGTCCAGGCGCTATCCAGTATCTCCCAACCGGACGAGTGACCCGACGCGCGGTGTGGTACGTTTTTGGAGCGGTCTTCACGGCGCCTGGATCGCGCGGGCGATATTGCTGAGGGGAGTGGCGAGGGAGGCATGCATCACAGCCTTGTCAGAATTCGCAGGGCTGTGCTGTCGATGGCGGGACCTGCCGGACACGGAGCCCACTCTGCGGTGGGAGCCCTGTCCTTATTGGGTCCCCGGCATCCCCGCAAAGACCTTCGCCGCAATTCCCTGCGGAGCACCCAAACAGAGGGGA
>CM056394.1:16407949-16529423 GCA_029718625.1 Synaphobranchus kaupii
TGTCAAAGGAGAGCTGATCACCTGTGTACATATAATTTGTCAGTTCTGGCACATATAACCCTAATGTGAAAAGAAACGAAAATGTGATCTTGATGAATTGCATCTCACCGTAAGACAAAGCAAGATAAAGACGCCACGAACAAAAACATATAGAACTTAAATTAAATATTTTCTTTTTCTTAAAATGACACTAAGTTAGAAGCCAACGAGTAACATTAATTAATTTGTATAATTTGTACAAACATTAAGGTATGATCATGACATAAACAGTTTGTTTTTCAGCAAAAGTGTGTGCTGGAGTTTGCCAACATTGCTTTTCTTTTATTTATCGTGGATCCAGCACCTTACCTAATTAGGACATGCGTGTAATTTTCTTTCTAATCTTTCATCTTTACATACACATTTTTTCTTTCCTACGCTGGTATTTGTGAGACGAGTCATTGAAAGTCATGCCTTCAGATGTGCAGCAGATGTAGCTACTTCTCAAAACAAAAGGGAGGGGGGAGGGGGGTGCCAGCGACCACACGAATGCTGTCCTGAGGCAGGACTAGGGCTCGACTTCTCATGCGCCGGGACAGATTTGGGAAAATTGCCATGGTAACGCAAGCAGACGGCCGATGGTTTCCAGGGCCAGCGAGGGGACTACACATGCCACTGGGGAACTGACCCGGAGCGGCGGCCTTCACCTGTTCACTGTCCTTAACCCCCCTGGTCAAGACAAAGCGCCACTGTTCTCCCCTGACGTGAGGCGCGCACGGGCGAGCACACAGTACGCGACCCGTAAAAATAAACCTGCCCGAAATTGTTCCCATTAATCACAAATAAAAACAGCTTCAGTTTCTGGTGAGTCTATAAAGGGAAAAAGTGATAAAGCGTGGGGTTGGGGGAGAGTTTTTTAAGAACAACGGGCTGCTTCTGTTCTGTGTTGAAATGTCGAAATTCTTCGTCTACATAGTGCAGGTTTGTGAATTCATTTTGGACAGGCTACGTTGCACCAGTGCTTTGAGGTGACGTTTGCCGTGACGATTTGTAACGGTTAATATTTACTTAAAATCAAAATATGCGGAAGAAATAAAAAAAAAACGTAATTTCAGCACCTTTTCATCGATTAACAGATCGATTAAACCGGATCGATAACATTCCATTACTACCATCTGAAGAAGAGAGACGAAAACGTTTCCTCAAGGCTCAATACAAGCATGTGTGATTGTTCCCCAGCAGGACCTTTTATTCCCAATCTGTTTGAATTGGCATTGGAGTGCAAACAGAAGACTACACAAGTAGCAACAACGCCAGAGATCCTGGCCCCAGCGCACCTTCCGCCGTGCCCGCACTCTGGAGATTTTGGCAAGGTCCCCCTCGGTCCGGGACGGCCGCGAATGTTTGTCCACATCCCACACACAGACTCCACGTGCTTGTGTGGAGACAGGGTAAAAAGCTCCCAAAGCCTGCTCTCCAACAGTAAACCAGACCACCGTTTCGCACACCCTTTTCATAACTCGCTCAACTGTCCTTAAAGAACCCTACCGAAATTTTCCACGACGACAGAAATAGCTTTGAAAAACGTCTTCAGAAGCCCCAACACCCCCCCCCCCCCCAACTCTGGTGCCCCCCTCGCACCCCCCTAAACCTGTCACTGGTCCGAGCTAAGAGCGACTTTCCGATTTTTACCCATCTAAAGATTTTCCTCCCTTTACCCGAATGATACATTAAACCCTCTGTTTCGAATGTGAAAAAATGACATTCGAAGAACTGGTGCAGGATTCACCCTCTTCGTCCTTTTGTAGTTATGGTTTTATGAGACAGCCCTCTTTCTGATCACAGTTGGCTTTCTTGATCTTTTCTGAAGCTTATTTGAGGCAATTCAAATAGGCACGCATCATCACCAGCCCAGCGTGCACGTAGAATACAATTGTAATAATCTTTTTTTTTTTTCATATTTTGTCTTTGAAAAATAGTGCCGTTCTTTTGATGTAACTGAGTCATCATTAGGATTAATGTGAGAATGATACTTTGTGGCCCCATCACACAACAAATATTTCCTTCCTAATTGAATGACTGTGCTTTTGCTTTACAAATGAAGCCCTGAGAAATACATTGATTAAACCAGGTTAGATATTAATTATAATAGAGGGAAAGACATCTTTTGAGGAAGGAGTCGATTTTGATGCAAACCCCAAATCAAAGAGAGGAGTCGGGCAAATCAAATGATCTCAGCACGGATACTGTCTGGCACATGAGTTAGCTTGTGACCACTGTCAGATATCAATCAAAGCAGTAGGAGAGGGCTGAAATTAGCTAGGAATTTGACAGAAACAGATTAAGTTGATAGTGTAGCTGTAATAAATTCATATGGACCATTGGTGATTTTACACCCAGTTACCTAATGGTGGTGTGGAAGCCCTGTGAGATAGATGCCCCGTGTGATGGGGGTGTGGATGCCCTGTGAGATAGATGCCCTGTGAAATGGTGGTGTGGATGCCACGTGAGATGGGGGTGTGGATGCCCCGTGAGATGGTGGTGTGGTATCATCTACGGGCCTGTTCAACCTTACCAGAGGGCTGCAGCACCACTCTGTCCTGGGCCTGGAGGGTCACAGTGTCTTCAGGACCACCCAGTCACAGTCTTGGAGGGGGTCACAGTGTAAACCCAGATTAATCAAAGCCGCCTTCAGTAGAGCATATTCAACTGTCTTTTTTTGTTTGTTAACATGGTTGTGCTCAAATACCTAATTTAATTACTGCATTTAGTACATGCTTTAATCTTTACACATTTGATTAACAAGTTTATTGAGGTGAAAAAGGCAGCAACTGCACAGCATCTGCAAATATTAAGACTGTGTGTGCGTGCGTGTGTGCGTGCGTGCGTGAATGCATCCATGTTTTTGCACAATATTAAAATCAGCCTTCAACAACTTATGCATGACAATAACAGCCTCGTTTACAGTGAACTACTCTATTTAAACTCAGTCCTTGAAATTGATCATATGTGGATGAAACCGGGCTGTTGGAAAATATATATTTTTGTCCACATATACTACTAATTTGACGCAAATGTTGAATGTACAGCATGACACAAAAATACTACTGTAATGGCAGTAAATTTTCATCCAAGCCATATTTATTTGGGTACTAATTTTTTTAGTGTACAGTGTAAATAACAAGAAATGCTACAAATAGAACTTCGCCACTTAATAATATAGTCATCGGGGGGCTCTCCTTCCCTTCTCACGTCATCACTGACCTTTTTATGTTTGTAGAAGGTATTTCATTTCCACTGTTTTTTCCACATTTACACACGAGCCATTGTGGAATGGTTGCGGGTATAAAAGAGCGGCTTTGTCTCAATGAACCGGCGGTACGGGCTCCACGTGTTCCTGCCAAACCCATCAGCGAATGGCCGGCGACCAGCGGCCAGTAACAACCGCACAACCGCTCAGCTGTTTCTTATTAAACTTGTCAGATTAAATAAAGGCGCCAATAAAGCTGGGTTCATTCAACGTTAGCAGAACTAAAGTGCCTCTTCTTCCCTGCGACCGGCTATGCCTGGATAGAAGGGTGTCACAATGATTTGTGTTTTGGACTGACTTGAAGTACTTTGACCAAACAAATGGAAAATGAATGGCAACAAGCATAATGCAGTTTTCATTGGCAGTTCATGGAAAAAAGAAAATTTGATATGGTGTCTTTTTGTGTGTTGCTAAAATGTTGCTAAAATGAAAACAATGCATGCTGCAATCGCAACTATTGCACAACTGAAAATGGCTCTCGACCTTGGATTTCTCACAATGATCACCATTGTCACAATGGGATGCACCAGGAAATCCAAATGACAGTCGCTCATTTCAGAAGACGCATGCTTAATTTTTCTATTATGACAAAGTAGACAAAGAGATTTGAAGTAAATACATCTTTTTTTAAATTAAATCACAACTACAACTACTCTTTCAGAATGTGTATGCATTTGCTGCAATCATATCAATGCAATGCATCTAAGCTATTGGAACATTTAGTTACAATTTAAGTATGGTCATTTCCACTCTTTACATTATACTGAGGCTGAGTACTGCATGTTTGATTTGCGAACAGATATTGTAATTTAATACGTGGATTTTATTTAAGACCTGGATAACAAAAATAAAAATAAACCTTTGGTGATGAATTTGAAGTTTCAAAGACAACAGTGGCCCCTGCAGGACACTGTATTCAGTGTTGCAGGCTGGAACTCAACTAATTGCCTGTAGGTTACTAATTGTTGTGTGTGTGATAGAATTTGAGAGGTGGAAAGTCCAGGGGTCAGAAAGTCCTGCCATGTTTTGCTTCCACCCATGAACTCATCAGCCAGCTGATTTCACTAATTAGTTCTACCTCCTGGCTGTAGAATTGTGCTAATTAGCAAATCCAGGTGATTGGAACAAAATACTGGGCAGGACTTTTACTTTCGGAACCTGGACCTTCCAGCTCTGTAGAATTTGATAGCTGCAGTAGCTAGCAAGTTACTGTAGCAACAGGCACCGGCAGCACTTTTAAAGAAATGAGAGGGGAGCGAATTATTATACGTTACTGGAATGTTTGACTTATCCTGGACACATGTGCTACATTTTGTTGACAATGCAATTCCGTATACTTGCCCTGGAAATTAACACAAGAAAAACACAACTATATTCATGTCATGAGCATTTTATTTTGCCAACACGATAAGATAATAGCCCTACATCTATATAGCCCTACATCTGAAATGTAGCCTACCGTCTCATTTTATCTCTTTGGGTTAAAAGTCACAAACAAGTTCGTATGTCTACTCAAACCCAGTGATGAACCGTGAATGCAGTTTACTTTATTTTTTTAGTCCTGGAATTTGCTCACGAACACAGCATTATTATTCTGTTTCACTTCTCCCCGGTTCGCTTCTTAAGCACGCCGCTTGGTTTGCACATCAGGTCGTTGATCATAAAGTAAGCTTTTTTCTTCTTGGAGGAAAATAAAGGACACAGTCAAAGCTCCTTGCTGGAAAGGTCAAAGTTGTGACCACGGTGGGTACCGCGGAGGCAGTTCGCGATGCTTTCTTCCTGATTATCAAAGAAAAAGCGAATGTTGCAAAAACTCTGTGGGCGGACTCCGGGGACCGCCTCGAGCTCAGCCGCGCGCGCTGAGAAAACAAACCCAAATTCATCACTTCGAACTCGCGTCTCACCGCTCGGAGCCCCTGCCCTCAACACGCAGCGAGGGGGCGTGCGCGCGGTGATGTTGGAGGATGTTTCTTTTTTCTTTCTGTTGACCGCGAATAACACATAAATATGTTTATGTTATCATTTCAAATACAAGCGTTTTTCATTTACCGAGGCAGGGAGTCGCCGATTGACTTTAACAATGTCCAACATCAATTTAATCTATGTATACCACGGGTTTTAGCCTACACGATGGCCACTTACGCCATATTAGCCAATCTTCAACGTTATGCACAAATTGCACTATAATTTAACTACACTCTAATCCAGGTAGTAGGAGACTGCCCCTATGGCCTCCTGGTGCTAATGCTAACTTGTGACTACAGGGCCTGCCAGCACTTGTAGTAATATATTATATAGTATTAGAGGAGTTCACATATTAATTTTAATCAGAAGAGTAGGTGCCTGTTTGAAGGCATAAGGACAGCAATCAGATGAGTAGTTATTAAGGAGGGAGGTGAAGAAAGAAAGCAGATCAGGGGAAGAAAAAAGAGGGGGAGAAGAGGGGATAGAGAGAGAGAGAGAGAGAGAGAGAGAGAGAGCCTGAAGCAGGTGAAAAGAGGTTTGGGATTTATGTTGTTTGGCGATACAACAGAGTCACGACACCCTGGAGTCATGTGAGCAGGAAGAAGACAATACCCAGGGAAGAAATTAACAAAAAAAAAACGTCTCTATCTTTTTGGGTCGTCTGGCTGAGAGCCTATGGATTCACAGTACATCTGTCCCGAGAGAGCACTGTGCAGTCAGCTCCTGTGAAAGAGAGGGGGAGGGGAGGGGAGGAGGGGAGGAGGGGGGGGGGGGGGGGGGGGGGGGGAGACAGCCTGTGTGGGTTTATTGCAGTAGTTGTGGCTTGGATATTTGCCTGGAACATAAATGGTTGAGCGGTAGCATCGGAGGGGGAGAAGGCTGAGGGCCCTGACGGGCTGGAGGCGGCGGGTCAGTCCTGGTTCTCGGATTACCATACATGAACAGGCACCCAGCAGAACAGAGAGGTCTGGCTGGTGTGTAGGGTCTGATCATCTGTGCAAGATATAGCGGACTGGTCCCTTTTGCTGCCAGTTAAGCTCGCACACAATTTAGCAGTTGAGTTTGACTATGGAATAATAATGAACTCCACTTTTAGTAGCTATAAAAGCCCTATTTTAAAGCCGCAGGATTACCAACAGTCCCGATTCAAACACGTTCCAAATAACGTAAACCTTTATTAAGCCCTAGAAAAAAATAGTGCAGATATAGAAACATGGCTGCGTGTCTGTGTACTGCGTGATTGCTGTTTGCGAGAGGAACGACATTTTACTCCCTCCTTTTCATTGTGTTATATTTGGAGCGGAGCCCTGGACACACTGGCGAAGTAGTACAGCACCATTCCAGCGCATTTCTGTGATTCCCTCGTATCGTCTTGGCAGGTCTGTATGTGTTTTATTGCGTCTTATTGTTTGTCTGCGTCTTACAGCTCTTCTGGTGGATTGGTGCCTCTGCACATGGAGCACGTGACTCAAAGCCTGCACCACTCAGCCGGCCGGGCTGAGGAAGGAAATTGTAGTGATATAAACCAGCCAAGAAATACAACTGGATGTTCACGTTCCACTGAGCCAGATATGAACCAATCACAATGCCTTTTTTGCGAAGGAGAGCAAAGTAATTTAATTTGGTTCATGATCAGGCGCTGAATGAATGTGAATGGTAGCTACACCCACAGTGTGGGGCAAACGAAACCTCACTCTCCCATCTCTGTTTCCAGGCCACCCTCGACTGCGCTGTCCAGTACTGCGTTTCAGAAGTCCTGAAGCACTCATATAGTTTCAATGTTCCGCTCTGATGCTGCCCTGGCTTTGTTAAAGAGTACGTTTAATAATTAATATCTCAGCAGGGCTGCTGCCGTAGCCCTTTTTTCGATAGCAACGTTTCTCTGAGGGCTGTTCAGGATGTTCTCCATCCTATGGGGTAGGTTGTGGTTGGGTGGTGTGTGTGTGTGTGTGTGTGTGTGTGTGTGCGTGTGTGCGTGTTGAAGTGGAATCTGACCGGGGCAAAAATAAAAACCTCACAGCGTGAGAGGAAGCACAGAAAACAAAAAACAACAACAATCTAAGAGGCAACTGCTGACGTTGTTATTTTCGCCAGAAACCCCTCAGGCGGCCCTCATCTTCAAATTATGAGGGAACCCAGGAAAGATGAAGAGGACTCAAGCAAAAGTGATTTTTAAAAAGCAACTTTATTTCAGAGTCCAGAAAAAATATATACAGATATACAGTACATACATACACATACTCAACCTAGATGGTAGTGGCAGAGAAGGCCCAAACGTTGATTGGGTTTAGACCTGGTGACAGAGAAGGCACTGACATGGATCATTAATGTCATACTGATCAAAGGAATGGCGGACTACTCGTGGTCTACGGAAGGGGTTATTGCTATCTTGAAAGACATTCCTGTCTGAAGGAAAGAAATTACTTCACATGAACTGAAGATAATCACATCAATATTGCCTTGTAAGCTAGGGTAAGAGTACATCCAAACTATGCAAGGACATTTTGTCCCCACACCATTATGGAAGTACCAGAGCTCCTTGCTGCCATGAAATCATTGAGTTTCTATTTTTATTTTTTAAATTAATTTATCAACAAATAATAACCAAAAGCCCAAGTGATTAACTCACTGTGTCTTGTGTTGTGTTGATTGCAAATACACTGGCATTAGATTAAATGAAAATGAATACAGAAAGAATAATTCTTTGCCATGGACAGTGCTTTGACGTTCCTGACAAAATGAGCAATCTTGCTGATACCAAGAGGACTTAATTGCTCTCCTTACAATAGGGTCTGCTGAAATATTTAAATACACAGACTGCCTAACTGGAAAATGACAGCTGGGACTTGACAAATTAAATCAGCAGGGAAAAAATAACAGTAAAATTGCATCTGAAGCCTGGTCTCTTCCATGAAATCCAAGATGAGGAAGGATGATTTTGAGGGAAGACAAAGGAATTACATTTTCTGCGGCGTAGAGGCTGCCAGAGATAACCAGGATCTTCTGCTTTTTATTTCAGCACAGAGGCAGCTGAAACTAACCATGAAAAATGGAATCATTTGTCATATTTTAGTTCACTCTTTGCACTTAAAAAAAACAAAAAAAAACAGGAGCAGCGGCTGTCTTATCTCTTAGCCACTGTTTTACCATATGTGACAAGGACTTGAAGGCTTTTTCGAGGAACAGTGGACAGAATTTAGAAGAATACCCACTGACTTTTTGCCTCAGCAGTTTAGGACTCAGTAATGAGCGAGGCTCGTTATTGGCTGAATTATCTTGGGGTGTTTCTGAGGGCGTGTCCTATCGGAATGGCCCTTGCCTCCTTAAAATCCCCCTAACCGGAGAGGTGCAGAGCAGCGGAGCCCTCGTCCCCCATCAAACTCTATCAAAAGTGGATTTCCATTTTCATCCTGTGTTAATGTAGGCATTACCCTGCATGTAACCATGCATAAAGATGGTCACACATGCAGACATGCACACACATTCATGTGCACACACACACACACACACACACACACACACACACACACACACACACACACACACACACACACACACACACACACACACACACACACACACACACACACGCGAGGAAGGCCTTCCCCAGCGCAGATTCTCACAGGTGTGATGGGAGGGCAGTGTATTTGGTCTGGAGCCAGATATAATATTAAAACAAAAGGTTTTACAGATTTAAACAACTAAATGGGTTTTAAATGAAATTCCAAATATACCACTCACTGTTTCAGTACAGAGTGGATGTATAACAATGGCAGACTACTATAGACCTACTCTAAAAAATGCTGGACTCAACAGTCTTTTGAGCCTCAATATGGCTAATTCCCTAATTCCCATAATGTAGCTTTATGATCCCTTTTCATTCCAATAAACATGTAAATATAAATAAACATGGATGCAAATTTCTGTAGGAAGACTATGACTATTTTTCACAATACGATTACAGTAATTCACAGCTTGATAATTAAAATGTGCTTTGAATAATTATGGCTTCAAACACATGAATGCAGTTTTTGAATCCAGGTTAGCGCGGATCTTTGTGATAAATCCAAAATGGAAGGCACGTCGGTCATGTGGTCGTGATACAAGTGCAGACTCATTTACGGAAGACATCCCTGCTTCTGACACTCAAAAGATCTTCATTGTTTCAGATTTTTGTTTTACAATATCGATGTGACAAAGGAGGCAGCAGAATAATCAATCCAGGCGAAACTGCGCAATAAAACTTCATAAACACGCGGGAAAAAAGACATCAATTTATCAGCCGAACATATGGCTGTGGTAAGACGTTTATGCCTTGCCTCAGAAAAATGCGAAACGTGCTCAGGAAACATGATACGCATCTTTCAAATAACGTGATTTGAGCACTAAAACGTGACGCGACCGTTGATATAAACACTTATCTGCCTCATGTTTTAATTGCTCACCTACTGTAAAGCTTTAACTCCGTCCAGAAAGACAACAGTCCACAAACGATTTACGCAGCAGGCAATCGTGCAGTTATCAAAATGACAACTTAGTTTATCACGTTTTAATGGACTGCAGTGGGTTTAATATGCACTTTGCTCATACTGTATGTAAAGTACTTTACATTGGGTACTATCACAGAGTACGTGCTTCCTTGGAATCTTTGGCAAATTCCCAAGCTATATGCCCACCAAATGCTCTCCTAGCTAAAATATCTTAATAATTCTCTTCATCCCCATCTCAGCTGTACGATGAGAGAAATGCACATTCAGATGTAAAGCAAATTGAGCTAATGAAAGGCACAGTACAAATACAATAATTTGTTTATGTTTGTGAACATGTTTGTTATTTTTTATAATAATAATAATAATAATAATAATAATAATAAAAAATGTATTTGCATTTTAAACAATAAAAGACAGAAAATATTAAAAACCTGCAGTCAGTGTGTAAACTGCCGCAGTGAATTTGTTCCATGTTGGAGCTGTCAGTACCAATTGTCCATTCAAGAGAAAAAATGAAAATACATTTGGCAGCAGGGCTGTGACTTAAGATGAAGAACATTTTTTGACATTACAGTTCATTTCTTTCCACGGCATGTGACCGAAAAAAAAAAGAGTTTAGCAATCCCTGACCAGACTACAATGTCATCTCAAGCGCACAGAAATAAACAAAGAAAAAACACTGAACACAGTCAAAGCTACTCAGAGATCACAGGTCTTCATTCCAGCATCCACAACTACAGCTTTTTTTGTCCTCGATGCTCAGCAGTAAATTTCCAGATTTTTTAAATTTTGTTTTCCACAAAGATTGTGATGTGGTACTAAAGGTATCGATTGTGACAAACAGAATGAACCATTTAGTGTCCAATCTTTGCAGCCATGTAAAAGAAGAAACACAATGGTTATGATGCTGAAGATGACCATACCTGCTGAGGCAAGGAAGACTATTCTTTAGCTTTTAATGGGAAATATTGTCATGAGCATTTTTTTATGCAGAAGAACCCATACTAAACTGGTCTTGGTCAAAGCATGTGCAGAATACAACTGAATAACTGAGATATGTCTCTCAATATTTGATACAGGTCAAATGTGCTGCTGAAGAAGCTTTTCCTCTGGCAAAGGAGCTTTGGCTGAACATAAATGATGTCAGAAGAAATGCTTCTCTGTTGTCTCCCTATCCTTGTCCTTCAGCATGGTACACAACCTACATCGCCCTCTTGTGGACGCTGTATTCGCACAACTTGAACTATTCCATGCGGAAGGAATGGCGCACTCACTTCCCCGACCTCTGACCTTTCCCATATACTATTTCCTTGTGTTCTTCTCCTAAGATGCCCTGGTGCGTTTATACGTACGCGGGGCACCTCCTGGGTGGATCACCGTATTAAGGCACCGTGATCCTTTGTGGAGATTCGCCGCGTGATCTGATATCGAATCGTGACCGCGCTGGAGATCTGCGCCACTATCAACCGGGGCTGGAAACCCTTGGGAATGGCATTTAACCGGCCGCAGAGCTGTCCGGGGAGGGATGGTTTAGGTCTTCATCTCGTCGTGTGGACGGCGCACTGATCGTCGGGTTTTTGCTCCTGTGCCAGCTGCCCGCGAAGCGAAGCGCCGGTGTCCTCCTCTGGTCAAGCTGTCCGCCGTCACGCCGTCGCGCTCATCCCTCTGACGCGACGGCCGCGCGGCTCGACCGCCGGGCCCCGGGGCGAGAAAAGGGTCCGGTAGAGCGCGCTCCGGAGGACGGCGCCCCGCTTCCCGCGCTCTCCAGAAGCCGCTGAGATGTTTCAGCGAGTCTACAAGCGCAAACGGGAATTTCAAATAGGGGGGAAAAGAAAGAAACCGTGATCTGAAAACTGCTTCACGCTCGACAGTGAGGGAGGAGTGTAGCAAAGGAAACATCCTCATGTATTTTAATGACATGCACACAGTGCTGTACGCCTGGGAATCCAAACGCCTCCCTGACACCTATATAAAACAGTTAAACTGCTCAATATGACTGAGTCGTACCGTGTGTATTTTATATGCGCGTGCAGAATCCATCTCACAGGTGAGGCAATCTACAGTAGAAAAAGGGATTATTGAAGTAGCAGTAATAGTATACGGTGCGCCTCTCTATGGGGAGTATATCTCTATGGCGACCAATCTCTGGACAGATTACTTGGCCATGGAGGGCATGTACATTATAATGGAGACATGCCAGATGCTTTCTAGTAAAAAAAAGAATAGATTAATTAAAGGGAGTCTTTACAGCGACTGACATCAAGATAATACCGTACACTGATCACCAGGGGGCAGCACTAGCTCTGTGATTATGATCAAGGTGATGAAGGCAATAGCGAAGATTGTTCTCCAGTTTCATTAGAGAAAAAATACATTATTGGTCCAGAGGGAAATGGGGCCTCGGTCTGACAGGTCCATAACTCTCTGCTCAGGAAACCGGGGGAATTTTTTTACGGCGCACCAACAACGAATGACTTTGCAAAGAAGGATAATCAGTATCGCTGCCGCTCCCACTAAGGCTCTGTAAGAGTTAAAACACCGGTCACACAGCGCAATAGAGTGTTCGCCCTCCCTTTACTTGGAATCACTGAATAAAGAAAAGACCACAGCTCATGAAGTGCGATCACACTTTTTTATGCTTACTTGTTTCACGTTTGGCACACATTTTCAACCCAAGAGTTGCACGGAGGTTCCGCGACCAGTGACGTTGCTCGGTCAGCCTGCAGACCTTTTTTTTTTATTTTAAAAAAAAGTACATTCCTGACAATGAAAGCACTTGACAGCTTGCGACATGTCAGAAATATGAGTGATGGACGGGAGGGAGCGGAGAGGCTGTGCGTTCCTGGGCTCGGTCCAGATGAGCTGGCCTCCCTTAGCTCCCACAGTGACCTGGAAAGGAACCGAGCCGCACATTCGCCAAACAGCACACCCCACGGACGGCTGATGAGCTACAAACAGGGGAGGCGGGGAAGTCACCTCCAGGCTAATAAACAACAGCCCATGAATTATCCTGTGCCATTTACATACACGCATGCCAATACAAACAAGGATAACCTGCACCCGCTAGCAGGCTCTGTATGCTTTATATAATACAACACATGAAGCACTTAGATAAGATATATATCATATACCAGAGTGTGCCTGTATATATATATATATATATATATATATATATATATATATATATATATATATATACGAGAGAGAGTTGTCTGGTTAGAAATGTAAGTTAATTATGTCACAGGCGAGGCTAGCCCAGGTTTTTGATGATTTGTGTCATGCCTGAGTCAAGGGCATTGTGAAGCTCAAGGCGTGAGTGACCCAATATATCACGTTACCTGACACAGTGTGTCTAATCCTAACTGTCCACGTTGATTTACTGATTGCAGACGCAGCACAAAAGAAGGAGAACAAAAACTTTATATTTCAGAATTCTGTGACAATATCGTATTATTGGCCGCCTGCAAAAGAAAACTTTTTGACAGAAAAAATTACTTTTATGCGTCTTTTTAAAGATTTGACACCTGTATCTCTTTATCATTTTCATTTTACTATTATTATCATCAGTGGTGTCATGGCCATCGAAACTGGGGGCACACGTACCGCCTCAGATCTTTTGACCTCCCAGCCCCAGGTGTGCAATTTAAATCAGTCAATCAATCAATCAATCAAATTTGACATAACAGCCCTTTTAAGGGATTATCTGTGACATATCACATTGCATAGAAACAATGCGATTGGTAGTCAATAGAACATGGAGTTTATTAAAGAAATGAACAGAAATGTACAACAACAGACAATACATGATGACTAAGTATTATGACTATAGTATTATTCACTAAGATGCCGTTTAAAATCAGTGTTTTGGGAGAGACGGGCTGGCAATCTAGGAGAGGCCTCTGCGGACCCAAACTGTATCGGTCAGATTGAACCACAAACTGCGGGTATCCGACGGAACAGCGCAGGCCAGGCACCCCGCGTGATGACAGGGACATCTCAGGAAAACCTCGGTCTTTGGGGGCGCTGGTATCTCTTTGCGAGTTGACAGGTCGATAGCCTAGCGTAGTGAAACGAGCAGGCAGCCTTTTTTTTTTAAAGAAAATGTTTGCCGGGAACGTGCTCCTGCGCCTTTCAATCGAGTGTGATTTTTTTGTGGGTTATCACCTTGCGAACAGAATGAGAGCTCACGCAGGCGGTAGACGCTGATGCGCGATCAGTCATTCACAGCAGTCGCGGACAACGGAGGACTTCGTCTTGGTTAAATGAGAAACAGCTTGTTGCGTGAGTCACCGCTCACAGCCCCACACTGCGCTTCATCGCTCCTAATCAACCTTATTGTCCCCGGCGTGGCGGGAGACTGTCTGAACCTTTATACTCAGTCTAAAGACACCTGTAACAGTCCCGGTCACTTAAAGTGAATTTCGACCTTGACAATCATGTGGATTTTACAGCCGGTAAGAACCCGGGCACAAATTAAACTGCCTTGAATGGTTCCATTTTTAATGGCTTAAACTGCTCAGGTAATTCATCTCTAATCAGGCATTTAGTTAAAAACTGCATTTTCATTAAATTACATTTAGAAGCCGCCTTCATTCGAGGAAACTTACAAAGGACGAGGTACCTGAAATAAGTAGGCTACAAAATCTACAAGAAAAAAATGATGAAATATTATGTGGAAACCGTTAAACATTAGGTATAGCCTACATGTTTTGGAAAAGTGTTGGGCAGTGGTTTTTCAGTTGTACGTCCTGTAGAAGGCTCTGGTAATGTAAGTAATGGAGCTGGATATGAAATATTATTCTGTAGGCCTACTTTTAGACTTAGCCTATCTACTTCATAGGTGGGAGGGATCAATGTTTTGTTCCTATCTCGGTGAATAAATGATTGTTAATACATCTTAACAATCAATAATGAGACTAGGAGGAGACTACTATTGCTTTTAATTTGAGTTTGTTTAATCATTCGTGCCTAACCTGTTAGAATAATGAGACAACACAATTTTTAACAACATGTTTATTTGACAAACAGCTATTTTGAGAATGAAGTTAGAATGACAGTTGACCAGAATGTGGTCATGTGGTTGTTTGCTCGGTCTTTGGGTTGTGCGCAAGGTTTTATTACATTACAGGCATTTATAGTTTTAGTCTTCACACTGAGGTCCACAGATTGACCAAAGAAGTTAGTCTAAGTTAGTCTACTGCTGAACATGTTCCAAATGGGCAGTATTGTGTTAAGAAAATGTTGTCTTAAAAATAATGTTCCACTTTTACTAGCCTTTAACTCATCTGGCTTGGTTGGACACTAATTTCATTCCAGATTCAAGCTAATTTTTCAGTTTGGAATGGAAGTGATGACGTCACATATGATTGATGATGGAACTGGTCCATTTGTCTATGAGGAAATCGCGTACCAATATTTTTCAAGCGGGGGATGTCCTTTTGAGGTGCCAGGTGTAGCTTAACCCCCTACTTTGGGGTGGCCAAGCTAGTGCCTGCAGGTTATCCCCTTGATCAAAAGATTGAAAGTGATTCTACCCTGTCAAGCACAACGAATATATAAATTTGTAATTCAACAAAGATGCTGCATATGTATCCTCAAAGCAAACGCTTAGTCGCGCCACATACTGACTGTTCCATTCTGATGTGATCTTCCCAGGGCAAAGTTCCTTTATCTCAGATCTTCACTGAAACACCACGATTGACCCTTTGGTTTCAGTCAACAAAAAGATAATTTAACTTCTTCTAAGGAGATGTGGAAATGTGTAGGACAGCAAACGGCATAGGCCTTCTGTGAGATGCCGCACTGTAGTGTAAGTGTATACTATAGTCTCAGTCAAACCTGACCACAATGAATCTGAGTTATGAATAGAAGCATCATGCCATTATTTTAAAATGTCTTATAGGCATTGTCTTCCATCAATTTCCAAACATCACACATAAAGAAATGAAACAATTCAGTCACATTACATACGCCGTTGGTGAATTTATTTCCTGAGTTAATATATACAAACAATACATCACTGCATGATGCATTAGCTTTTGACTGACAGCTTTGACTGATTAGACGTAAAGGTGTATAGATTAATGCTTAGGGCAATGTGGGCCTGGAGTATACGCTCCCCCCAGATTCATTGCAATTGACCTGCAATGATTTGATGTTTTGCTCATGTTTGGCTATGTAAGACATGCCAAACTGCCATATTCATGCATGCGTATATTTATTCATCATTATTTACTTTATGCACATGTCAGCATTTCTGACACTCATCTGACTTCTCTGGAGGCAAAACTATCTATTCTCAATATACGTGTGTCACATGCTTATCAGGTAATATTTATTTAAAGGACACTTTAGTCCTGAACCCACTAACGCTGATGAAGCACTGAATTGTGAAACGTTTGTCAACGCCCATTGAGATCAAACAAAAAAAATGTCACTTACACAGAGTGTGGCCCTATTCCTTTTTCACACAAGACAACGTGTAGATAAGGAACTACCGAATGTCACCGTGTAATGTATTCATTCATAAGATTCAGGGTATTGTTTATAACACAGCTTCCAAGAACCGTATAAAAATGGAACCAACAACACCATCAGAGCCAGCCAACCATTGTAACCTACAGACAGAGGACTCATTGCTCTACTTTTGAGGAAGGCAGGGCTTAGAAATAAATAATGTATGCATCTGCTGTATTACATTTCTGAGCGAGCGTATGATTTTGCATTTTGCTGTACACTCTACAGCAGGGGCTCTTACGTCGCAGCCGAGCTTTAGAATGACTGATTTATCACAGACTACGTTGGTGCAGCAGACGCAGGTGTAATTAATTCACTTTCTGCAGGACCTCCAAAAGTCTGTCCTCTGGGGGAAGTAGGAGAAACGGAAGCACTGACTTAGTCTGGTCTGTTTTTCTTTTCCTGGGAATTTCAATAGGTCCGAAGGATACATTATGCCTCGTCTCATGCAAAATAAAAACAGACCACATCAGGATCAAAGACTAAATGCTCAGTTTTAATCTAAACTCAGTGTGCGCCGTACTTTAGATCAAGTATGACCATGTGTTACATTTAATCGATTACCTGATGTTATGAGTTTTACAACCTCTGAATTTAATGAGGAGTGTGTAAGACGGGGAGTTCCCAAACTATTATCTCAAGACCACTAAACTGACTTCTGGGAGCTCCATAACAATAAAATGGGTAGTGGTTGAGAGACCTTTATCCAATGCCCACTACAGGCTGAAATGCAGAAGCTATTAAATACACATCAGGACATGTTATTATCGGTACCTCACTATGTAATTATATCATGAATCTATATAAGATATTTGGCTATTTAGTACAATGTCAATACTTAATAATGACTATGA
Source organism: Synaphobranchus kaupii (assembly GCA_029718625.1). NCBI lineage: Eukaryota > Metazoa > Chordata > Actinopteri > Anguilliformes > Synaphobranchidae > Synaphobranchus > Synaphobranchus kaupii. The sequence continues at coordinate 16,425,064 of CM056394.1, forward strand.
ACGCAATACTACAAGGACGTACAATACAAAGTTTTGGTGTGAAAAATGTGAAAGTTGAAAGTACGCAATTTATGAAATATTTAAATGTAAGCTTAATATTTTCACAAGGGAAATCTTTTTTTTTTAATGATTTGGCTGAAGACCACCTGGGACTCCTTCACACACCCCCAGGGGTGTTCCTGGACCCGTCTTGTCGAACTCGGCGTAAGGAACAGAATGATAATTAACCACAGTGATCATTTAAAAAAAAAAAAATGCTTGGATATCTGCTCGCTTAAATTAGTTTCTCGAAGCAAAGGACAGTGAGCATTTTAATCATTTTTCATCTGACCCTAAAGCACACAGACTTTGATAGGCTTCCCTGAAAGCCTGACCAGAATTCTCTAGTGCTGCCCACAGTGAAAAGACGAGAGACCTCCTGCCCTCCCCCCTGCGTCTTACTGTCTAACACATCTGGTATATATGCTTCAATGCAACTGAAAAACGGGATAACAGAGTGAACCACTTGTGGGTTGTGGGGGAAACTTCAGTACACTAAGATGTATTTCAGCACACTTGAAGCCTAATTAAAGTTTATATAATTATACTTCAAGTAATCCCAAGTATACTATGTTTTCACATGGGAACCCACACCCTTCACATAAAAAGACTGAAATGTAGTTATATTGCTGACAGTTTTTTTTCCTTCTTTCAGCTTTGGAATGTCCAGTTGTATTTGTATTCCCTGGGTGTGGCTGCAGTCAGTTGCTTGATGCCCCAGCACAACAACAACTGGCCTCGGTCGGCACTGGCATGGCCAGGATTCAGCACCAGACAGTGTTGCGCTTCCAGTTGAGTCTGAATGGGAAAAGCGCAGAAGACAGTTTGTCACCGTGACCTCTCGCTTATGGAACGCGTTCTCCATTTCATGCTACAAATGTTTGCTTAGAGTACAGGGTGAGATTCTGATGATAAATGTTTCTTAATGAATACATATCGCTTCTCCTTATAGATGGAATTAAGCTCCTCGGGAACACTGGTGATCTGTCATTCAGTTGCTGTGTGAAATGCCATCCCATTAATTACTGTAGGTCAACCACCCATCCTATGCTTCCCAGATCTGGTCTCCAGGGGCAGACCAGTATGTAGCTATGCTTTTTTGTCTGTTATGAGAGCTCTTAAAAAATGAGGTTTGATTGATCATAGCGCACAGGAACCCCTTTCTTCCCTCACCTCTTTCAATTGATCATAATAATAAAACATATTAAATCAGTACTGACTTAGACCCCCATAGGCCTTGGATTAGCCCTAAAGTTACTTTTATTTTGATTGGTTAACAGAACAAGGAATAAGGTCTTTCAACTGCAGCACATTCAATCAAGTTACAGTTTAAAGCCCGATTGTGTGTGACAGAAATCAAATAACATAATTATTTATACTATGCATCCTTTCTAGATATATCATATAATATTATCATCAACTTCCTGGTTTAAAGAAGACCTATAAACACAAGCATTCACACCAGTGGAGAGCACATTGTCATTTACCATCACAGTGACATCAAGATATTGTTAAATTTTTCACAAGATTGATTGTTTCCTTTTACCCAATTCCATTCAAAGTTTTCCAGACTGAATTGTGCACTAATCATATTTAATATTAGCATTTCCGACGGAAAGAAAAGGACACGCACTGTGGGAGATTAAGCCAAATAGGAAGTTTTGAAGAAAAAACGTCTTTTACCTTGAATAATTATATGTGCAGACATAATATACATACTTCATATGGACAAATGTCTACTTGAACATTACTGGAACCTTCAAAAGGCATAATTAGTATTTTTCCCCACGTCAAATGGCAAGTGGTCTTTTGCTCTTTGGGACCACATGCTTACAAACGAAACAGATTTCTTTGTCTCGAGTCGCTGTAGTAACTGTATATTGTGTTGAGCCATTATGCTTTCAGCTGCATCTTTTCATATATTAATTGACTTTTTGCTGAAAGAGCCACTGATTTTCTATTCTTTATTTTATATTTTAGCCATTTAGCAGGCGAATGAATGAGTGCTGTACTGCTGGTGACACTAGTTCTCATTCATTCCACTTCTTCTGGTAAAAGTCTCTCACGATCAGTGCAGGTATGAATTTTTTAGAGGGTAAGAGGTTTTTAGCGCCAAAAGCCTGTTGGATGATGAAAAGCATGGCTTTGGCTTAAACATTAAAAAAATTATAATGTCTCACATGAAAGTGGATGAGGGCATAAAAGGGATGAGAGCCGTATACTATGTCCATTCAAACTCAATCTTGTTTACTGAGGCACGAATCGATGCACTCTAATGTTTATGGTTTTGTTTGTACTAGGGAGTTTATGGGAAATCGAAACAAATGCTTAATTAGAGTAATGCGGTCGTGGTCTCTGTCAGGAAATTGTTACGTAACTAATTACCTCCAATTTATTTGCATTTGAATTTAAATGAAAACATTGACCAGCTCATTAAGTGTAAAGCACAAATCTGTTAGCAGGGGCATCTCTTTCAGCGCCTGTATAGTCTCTGACTTCCACGGGAACTCAGTAAGATACATTGTTTGACGGGCATTGCTTTATGTATTGTTTTTAACTGTTAAACTTTCCACTTGGAATTCATGTTAAACTAAACTCGTTACTCGTGTCCAGTCCAATTAGGTATGAGGAAAACGTTGAATAACGGCCATCAGTTAACCAGTGACAAAGCCATGTTAAATTTATGATTTCAGTCATCCAGTGCAAGACCTTGCCACATATCTCCTTGATTGTACATTATTTTTTAAATACTATCAAAAGTAGTAATGAGTGAATGAGGTGTCATGAAACCAAATGGGTAAGTTTGCCATCTGTTAATCTGTAACTCACTTTAACCAATAATTGTGGTTTTCTGTGGAAAGAAAAATGTTTTGATTGACTCAAATAAGTGATTAAGAGCTCAGTGAGCTCCACTCATAATCAGATACATGAAGTCTCTGCTCCCTCATCGCTAATTAAAAGTTCCCTATATCTGCTCACTTGATTCCTGTACTGATGGTCTTTGTGCCAATGCAAATGTTAGGATAGGTGTCATGAACCTAATACGGGCTGGACCCAAATGCAACGACCAGGAGGCAGAGGGACAGAAAAAGGCAATTTATTATAGCTTGGGGGTAGTCCCAAGCTGTACACAGATAATAAACAGTAAACACAATAAAGTCCGGAGCTTCTCCGGGACTTGAATCTGCTCCAAGCCGGAGCTGGACTTGAACGGCAAGCAGGATGTTCCAAGCCAGAACTGGACTTGGTACTGGAACCCTGGAGTTCCAACCGGAACTGGGCAGGACAGGAAACTGGAACGGATTACTCTGGAACGAGACTTAACCAGAACACTGGGTTGTTCCAAACCGGAACTGGACTGCACTGGGACTGGATCGGACCAAACAGGAACTGGATCACAGGAACACGGAGTTGTTCCAAACCGGAACTGGACTGGACTGGGACTGGATAGTAAAACTGGAACTGGATCACGGGAACACGGAGTTGTTCCAAACCGGAACTGGACTTGGTACGGGACACTGGATGTTCCAAACCGGAACTGGACAGACAGGAACTGGATCACGGGAACGCGGAGTAGTTCCAAACCGGAACTGGACTTGGTACGGAACACTGGGTTGTTCCAAACCGGAACTGGACTTGGTACGGGACACTGGATGTTCCAAACCGGAACTGGGCTGACAGGAACTGGATCGGGTTTAACTGGAACAGGACAACTGGAACACTGGAATGTTCCAGACCGGAAGTGGACTTGGTACGGGACACTGGATGTTCCAAACCGGAACTGGGCTGACAGGAACTGGATCGGGTTTAACTGGAACAGGACAACTGGAACACTGGAATGTTCCAGACCGGAACTGGACGGTGCGGGTCTCTCAGGTAAGTTCCAAACCGGAACTGGACTGGAACTGGACGTGACGGATCTGGACAGACGGGACGGATAGGGGGAGCGCTAGGCATCCAATAAATATGCTTCGAACTTGTCTCCTGAAGCGAGGGAGGACAGAGAACAGACAACTGTTTATGGAATACATGAAATGTAAGGAGGGGGAGCCGGGGAATAATTGTAACAGGTAACCAGGTAATGGAAGCAGAGGAAGGGGTAGCGGCTGGATACGGCAAGGCAGAGCAGTGCAGCGGACCTCGGGTTGGCCCGGTTGAGGCAGCAGGGCAACAGTAGTAGATGCAACCATAACCGTAACAATGGCGGTAGCCACGGCCGGACAGGAACCACTGTAGAATGGAGGAGCAGAACACCCAGCTGCGGGCGCAACGTCAGGGGGGAGCGGAGGTACCGCAACACAATCAGGGAAACGCAAACAGCTACAGACTGGCAGAAACAGTAGAATGGTGGTTAACGAGACAGGCAATATTTAGGCAGGAAGAACCGCAAACAGACAGGACTGGTTAGCAAACAACAGCAGGCAGTGAGCATTAAAGCCCCGAGACAGAACCAAACTGAAGTTAGATGCACTGGACAGGGATTCAAAGACCAGGATACAAACGAACAACGTTAACGAACTGGCGCTGAATAGCAGCCAGCCGGAGGGTTAAATAGGGTGAGATTGGAAACAATTAAGAAAGCGTGCAAATGTAAGCGTGGGTAATTGAACAGAGCGAAGTGTGAGGAATGCATGCTGCAACGGAGAAAGGAGATAGGCTGAGACAGGAGTGGGGAAAAGGAGTGAAACAAACGGAAGGAACACGCCCAGTCTGCAGCAAGGGGAAAACACGGACAAAGGGAATCAAACATGACACGGAGGGAAAGGGCAAAACACGGAAAACGGACAGAATGGGAACGGAACGTTACAATAGGAGTCATTTTTTTACATTTTTATTTAACCTTTATTTAACCAAGAAGTCCCATTGAGATTCAAAAATCTCTTTTTCAAGAGAGACCTGGCCAAGTTAGCAGCCAAATAAGTTTAAAAATACAACATACAAATACACAATACACAATACACAATACATCATACAACATGATTCACAATTAATGTACAAATGACAACAGATACAATATCAAAGTCAGATCAGTGGCAGTGTCTTCATCACAAAAAGCAGTTGCACACCTCATTTGTTAAGCGTGGAATTATACTTTTAAAATCATCCAATAAAATTAATTTGTCCAATTTAAACTTTTTTTGGAGGTTATTCCATGCTCATGGTGCATGATAATTAAAAGCAGTTTTGCCCAGATCTGTAAAAACCCTAGGAGTGTTAAAAAGCAACCATTGACTAGAGTGTAACTGGTAGCTACTAGTAATGTGACTGTTGCTTGGTTCCTGAGTAGAATTGCTGCCGGGAAATATCAGAAAGCACAACCGAAACAAAAGCCAATTTGGCCTTCCCCGCTTCCCTCCGCCCCTCTCACTCCCTCTTTCTCTTTACCTCTCTCGCTCCAGAGATGGTAAGAAGACAGCTTGCTCTGCCCTAATAGGAAGGGCTAATTAACACCTCCTCATTGCGACTGTCCCCAAAGATACAGCCTCAAGCAGGATTGGTTTGCCACAGCATGTTACCAGCTCGTCAGTTAAACAGTGCGGAAAAAGAAGCTAAACAAAACAATAACTCATAGCGTATGGCCCAAATTAGCCTGGCAGCTAAAAAACACAATTGCCCACTTTAAAATAATACTGACACTAATTAGGCCACCGATGAATCATCTCAAAGACTACTTTCTTTTCAAGCCAAAAGTGCTGTATTTCACAAACACGCGTTCGATAAATCCGAGAGGTCAAGTATAATACGTTTTGGAAATAGAAAATACTTTTATTTTTGTGTAGATTGTGAGGTGATATCTCTGATGAAAAGCTATCGTGGTTAGTATTACTGAGGAAAGAGCAGCAGTCAACCAGGTAAAATGGCAGGTTGTATTCTCCAGATGTTAAAGTGAGTAGCCTACACTGAAATTGACTGAGCCCATGTCCTGTCCTTATGCATTGCATTGTGATTTAAAAAATAGACACACTGTTGAACTTTATAACACCTATACATAACCACAACGTAATGCCTGCATTGTGTTACTGCTGGAGCCTTTCCCTTTCAGACGTTTGGGTTTCATGGCCTGTCATCATGAATGGACGGGATGAGAAAATTATCACATTGGAATAAACAACACATAAAAGCCCTGTCTTGCACAAAGATGTCCATCACAACAATGCTTCCCTGAAATAATGGAGAAATAGCCAATGTGAGCTATCAGTTTAAATTCTAATCTAATGCATATCATGGCATGTCTTCATCTGCTGTAATGGCATGTATTTCTAGTCTGTATATGCACAGTCAGAGGTGAAAAAACTCTTCCCAAATGACCATATGTACATAACTGCAAATCTGTCTACGATAAATGTTGTCATACAAAAATGTACATATGACAGATTTTTCATGTTTTTCATTTTTTTGCAAAAAAATGACTTTCAAAAATGTATTTGTGAATAAATACTTCTAGGGAGACATCATGGAGGATATCGCAACCTATGTAAATGAATATTTTTAAAAATCATATCTGAATAATGTTTTGTGATTTTGCTGGCTGCAATCCACATTCCATTTTCTTCTTTTTTCCAGTTTCAGGTTGTTAAATCTTATCCTGGGTGAAAAGAAAGGATTTTTGATGTTCATCTGCAACATGCTTCAAATTTTCAAATGGAGAGGAGAGCTCCAGAACTGTGGTATGTCTGCTGCGGGGGAACCATGGAATGAGGGACAAGCACAAGTGCCAATGAGATCATTTACGCCTTCACTTGTGTGTGTTTTTCAAGCATAAAACACACTTCACTCTGTGTTTGACAAAGTAGGGCCACGAGCATTTTACCCCCCTCTGTGCACTACACTTTCATTTTTCTGGGAATTTATGCCAAACACTGTGCAAAAGCAATCACTCTTCCAAAGTCCCACTTTATTTGTTTTTATTTTTGCACTGCCCATGAAATAGGGGCAAAAAAAAAAAAAGTGTTTTTCTCAATTTTCAAGTCTCAAAGTCATGTCAAGTAGTTGTTTGTGTATTCCTCCACAAAATCTGGCGAAGATTTCTCTCCAAATCTGGCGAAGGTTCAGGCGAATGGTATAGAAATCAGAACACATTGTAGGTTACAAATTCAGCATCACTGCACAAGGAATTCTTTAAAAACATTTCTTTAGAGTTCACGTTGCCCTGAAAGATCAGTTTGGCTTTAATGGTAGGCGATTATTATGTAGGCATGCCGCTGTTAAGAAAAACTTGACATTCAATACATTATAAATCAGTTATTCTTATGTTCTTACATTTTAGCTTTTTTATACTTCTGATTGTTGCCGAGTACTACTCCATGTTTACTATAGCAAATGTCAACACTGTGATGATGTCTACAGTGAGTGGCAGGGGTGAGGCCTTAGCTGGAAAATATAGCCTTGCATAGTTTTAGCCAAATTTAGCTTCAGGTGATAGTTTGCCGTCCAGCTTGAGATGTCTTGTTGGCAAGCTGAAATGTGCACTGAGATTAATGTGTCAGAGGGAGGGAAAGACTGTGTCGTCAGTATAACAGTATAACAATGTGTGTCGTCAGTATAACAATGCTAAGCCAGGCTGATTCTAGAACCAAGAGATGGAGAGAGAAAATCAGAGGACCAAGGAATGAACCCTGGTGGATACCTGAAAAGAGGTGATGAGGCCTCAAAACTGTGCCACCCTCATTTAACCTAGAAGGTAGGAAGCAAACTTATTTAGAGGTGTACCAAAGGTCCCCGTGGTTGTCAGGGAAGACAGCGGGAGGTGGTGGTCAACCATGTCTGCTGCAGAGAGGTTGAGGAGGATAAGAATGGAGGAGAGAGAAGAGCTCCTTGATGACTGCAAGGAGGGCCAACTCTGCTGAATGGTCAGTCCTAAGGCTAGACTGCTGAGGGTCTGTGAGGTCTGCTGAGGCTCTACGATCTCATGGCTCGTGGTAAGATGCTTACACCACCCTTCCCAGGCTGGACAAAGCCAATGGTGCCGTGCCACTGCAGCAGGCGCTGCTACTAGCTGAGTCACTGGGATGTCAGTGGCTTTACTTGATTTATTTAATGGCATACATTCTGAAACATTTAAATTACAAGCTTATTAATATTAATTTCCCCACAAAACCAAGTGCTTTCAATGAGCATTACAGGCACACTGTTATTATAAGTCCTTCTGGGTAAGAGCATTGCTCGATTAATGTAATGTAAAGGAAAAAAAGTTAAAACAAATCTCTGTTATATGTGAAAAATGTGTGTCTGGCCTCTGCTGATGCCGCATTATTCTAATAAACTCAATATTGATAACTACAACTCAAAATTGTAAAATAAATTATGAATAGCTAACTGTCAGCTTTAATAATAATAATAATAATAATAATACAGACCTGTACATAAAACTTATTTAACGGGCCTTTATTATGGTGATCAATTTTCACTACCAGTTCTCGGAATAAACATTTGTTCCACCCTTCGATCTTTCTCTCCCATAATGCAACAGGCAACAAAGGGGAGAGGAAGAGAGCGACTGAAAAGGGCCAAAAAGTTTTGAGATGCAATAGGCAAATAATTCTGGACCTCAAAGACATCTGGACGGACCCGATTAGGAACAAAGCTGGTTGTAAAATCATCGATGTCATTGTCTATTCTTGCCAAAATCCATACAGCGTGGGTTGTTTATTTAGCTAGCTAGCTAGACGAGTCGGACCGTAGTCAAAGGTGAAGATAATATGAAGTAATGTTAGCTAGCTAGCTAGCTTGCTACTTTAGACTGTTATTCATCAGACATTGTTTGTAAGAGATCTGTTAGAAATCGCTTCGGACTATTCCCCTTGCAAATCGGAGGGAAACACTGGTAAGTGTAAAAAATAATAATACAAATGTTACGTTAAAGGAAAGGGATATGAAGGCTTGCTTTTTTTTAGTTTGGCTTGCTGGTGGGTAGCATTAGCTAGCTAAAAAGGATGTGGCCATGACAGTCACCTGGCTAACTCGCTAACATTAGCTAGCTAGTTATGTGTTAAAACAAACAAAACCGAAGCCCGTTTTTTAATAGAATGGACCGACGTAACGTTACTCGTGCAACGTTAAATAATATGCAGAGTCATTGAATCTCACTGCTTTAGCTAATTGATTAAAGTTAAATAACTAAAGAGTAAGGTAGTTAGCGTTAGCTTGCACAGGGGAACTGCAAGAATAGAAGAAGGGATTCCTTTAGCTATCAGCTAGGCCTTTGCTAGCAATCGAGCTCGCTAACTTGAATTTACTGCCCCGTTAGTTAGCCAAGTTGACTTCATACGTAGCTAGCTAGTGGCTTATTATGCATGAATATTACGGGTTAATTGAATTGGAATAATATTTAAATGGCTGCATGTCTAACTAAATGCTTCAACCGAATGAGTGATTCGATTAACAAAAACCCTTTTGTCAGTCCTTTGTTTCTATCTAGCAGTTGGCTAGCTAGCTAACTTTCAAGAATTGATCTGAACCTCCTAGGCTTCGCAGCAAGTCGTAGGCCCAAGCCAGCATATATATCTAGCTAGCTAGCTAGCTAATTTGAGGCTGGTATTATAGTTGCATTAAAATTAAGCATTTTGAAAGTGCGATAGTTTGTTTTTATTAACTTATGGAGTTAAGGCTCTTGGGTTAAGGTTGGGTTATTAATCGTTGTAGAGGCAATAACTAGCTAGCTAGGGTTAATTAGCTCGTTCACCTCTCTGTGTAGACCGTTGACTCGCTGAGAATTCAAGACAAAGCGCAATGTATGTAGCTTGTTAGCCAGATGGCTAAACGTTGTCAATTTTTTAATATTCCCTAATATAGCTTTTCCAAGTAATGTTCGCCAGTTTGTTTATTTTATCTTTTTGTAGTTAAAGAGCGAACAGAACAATTTAGTGTACCATTTCACTCCAACACACGTTTGTAGTCAATTTGTGGTATCCCCTTTCTAGACTACTTTTATTAAATTTAAACAAGTAACTCCATGGTTTTTGGCTGCTCATCTGTTAATATAAATTAAACCTATTATTATTATTTTATGAAATTAATACGAATTAGAATCATTTGTGAGTTATGTAGTATTGCATTTTTGCATGCACTGTGATATTAACGTTTAAAACTAGCTACCCAAATGGCTTTATTTCAGAGTGATTGTACTTACAGAAATTGAGATTCATTGTCTAATTTGGAAATATTAGGTAGTCATACTCTTTATTTTTTTATTTACAGTTGGATGGGGTCTGAAGGGCATATGTAAGAACAGAACACCGAAGTGTCAAAGTCTGGTAAGCCAAGTCGTATGCTGTCTAATGGATATAGGTTAATTCACTTTGATCGCCATTTAAATGCTTTTAAGGACAGTTGACAGATGTGTTTACACTACACTATTCATAGCAGCATACAACCGCCCCACGCCCGTACCACCACAGCAGTCTTTAAAGATTTCACTTGTATATGCCTGATGCAGAGTATTGTCCCTTATGAACTGTGTTCAAATCTTAGAGCTAGAACTGGAATCAAATATATATATTTTTTAAAGTCACTTACTTGAAATCTTTCCTTATTCCCAAATACAGAAGTTCTTAGAATTTATTTTTTCTTTTAGTTGGAGTTTAGTTGTGGCTGATGTCTGTGTAGATAGATATGATAAAATGTCTGGATGTTTTATCAGTGTCAAAAAGGGGCACCTGAAAATAATTGAGTCTGAGATGTTTGGAAGGGAATGGTTGGTTATTATTATTCCGTAATTAACCTGTATATTATTTTTATAATATGTTGGGACCTATTATATGTGGGTGCTCCCTGTTGCCTCTGCTTATTTACCCAGTCATCTCTGATGAGATGTAGCGGGTTATTAGCCCTGTCAGCATTAAACGTTCATTACGCCCGGGCTTGCTGCAGAAGGTTTTTAACTCTTTCTCATTCGCATGGTGGCCAGATTAACATAGTGCATGTGCGTATCTACATGGTAGTTTATTGTAAATATATTATTCCAGTTATTTATTAATTTAGAGACTTGTAGGCAGACACTGTTCTCCAGAGTGGCTTACAACAATCTCATGGAAAAATACTTTTCGTGAATGTAGTGCTGCCAGAATGTGAGCATAGTGCAGAATAGTAAATAACATTAATTAAACATCAAGGTAAAGAAAACAGTGGCACAGTCGGCATGCAGACAAAGTTGGATGCTTGCAGTTTACATCATGTGGCCACAGACCTCCGCATGAAAAATGTATTCTTGAGTGGTCACTGTTCAATAATTTTTTTTGTTGTGTTTGGGGAAATGGCAGGTGGAAAGGCTTGAAAAAATTAAAGTTAATGTGAAATTATATGCTGCAGAATGACTGCAGTTTATTTGAGGTATTTTCACCTTTTTTTTTAAAAACACAAAAAAAAAAAATAATTTAAATGGAGAAAAATAATGCTTTATTACATCTCTTAGGCACGACAGCCCTGGGATGTGCTTAACAACACTGAGTAAACTCATGAAAGGACGCTTCAGATAAGATCCGCTCCGCTGAACATCGCAGGTGAGGCCACACCCCCTTTCCCTCATTGGGAGGGAGGGGGCGGGACTTTCAGGATGAAGAAGATTAGCCTTAAGACGATACGAAAGTCATTCAACCTGAAGGGCAAGGAGGAAGGGGGCGAGTTCGGCGTCCAGCAGCCGTCGCTGGGCTCCGATTTCCCCAAGGAGGATTCGCTCTTTGGCGGGTGCTACAGCAAGGACCTGGCCGGGTGCGACCTGAGCGAGGAAGAGGAGAGGCACAAGGGCCGCGCCAAAAGCGAGAGCCTCATGGGGTCGCTGAAGAGGCGCCTGTCCGCCAAGCAGAAGCCCAAAGTCAAGGGCGGGTCCCCGTCGGTGGGCTGCGCGGACGAGGACACCTTCTCGTCGTCCTCCGCCCCCGTCGGCCTCAACGACATCAAGGCCCAGCGGCCGCTGCGGTCCACCTCCCTCCGCAGCCACCACTACAGCCCCACCCCCTGGCCCCTCCGCCCCGCCAACTCCGAGGAAACCTGCATTAAGATGGAGGTGAAGGTGAAGGCGTTGGTACGCTCCTCCGGGCCCAGCCCGGCCCTCAACGGCGTCCGGAAAGAGTACCACGACCTGCAGATGGACGGGGTCTTCCAGGACTCCGGCGACGCGCTCAAGAGCGCCGAGCCCCGGAACGGCGACCTGCACCTGGACATCGACGAACACGTGCCTGTAGTCTTAGGACTCACCCCTCAGGACTATATTCAGTACACGATGCCTTTGGAGGAGGGGCTGTACCCCGCGGAGGGGTCGCGGCCTTTCTGTGTGGACGGCTCCTCCCCCATGGAGGTGACTCCGCCCGCAGAAGGCGGGCCCCTGCCCGTGGGGGAGGGAGCGATGTACCGGGACCTGGCCATGCCCGTGGACATCTTCATGGAGCCGTCTGTGAACGGGCTGCTGATTGGCTCGGCGGGCGTGGTCCTCCAGGGCTCCCGGCTGGATGCCCCGCCCCTCTCTCCCCTCCTCCCGCCACATCCCGCCGGCCACGGCCATCGGGGCTTCCACGCCTTTGGCGGGGCGGACGCCCGGGTCGCCGAGCGGATGCGTCACCACCTGAACTTCGACCCCAACTCAGCCCCCGGGGTGTGCAGGGTCTACGACGCGGTCCAGACCAGCGGGCCCATGGTGGTGACCAGCCTGACGGTGGAGCTGAAGAAGCTGGCCCGGCAGGGCTGGTACTGGGGGCCCATCACGCGCTGGGAGGCGGAGGAGAAGCTGGCCAACCTACCCGACGGCTCCTTCCTGGTGCGCGACAGCTCGGACGACCGCTATCTCCTCAGCCTGAGCTTCCGCTCGCAGGGCAAGACCCTCCACACCCGCATCGAGCACTCCAACGGCCGCTTCAGCTTCTACGAGCAGCCCGACGTGGAGGGCCACACGTCCATCGTGGACCTCATCGAGCACTCCATCAAAGACTCTGAGAACGGCGCCTTCTGCTACTCCAGGTCCCGCCTCCCCGGCTCGGCCACGTATCCCGTCAGGCTGACCAACCCCGTCTCGCGGTTTATGCAAGTGCGCTCCCTGCAGTACCTGTGCCGCTTCGTCATACGACAGTACACGCGGATCGACCTGATCCAGAAACTGCCTTTACCAAACAAAATGAAAGATTACTTGCAGGAAAAGCACTACTGAAAACCGCTTAAGCAGGACGCTAATGATGGGACTTGTGTTGCCACTTGCACTTTCTGGTGTCAGTAAGACGGTGGAATTTGTTCTTACAAACATTAATGGATACAAATTTTGGTGCCATGATTTTTTTTTTCTTCGATTTTTTTTTGATTTACGATTTTTTTGGATCAATAAATTGTGTATTAATAGTGTCTGGCTCTCCCTCTTTAGCTAGAACCTTTAAATGTGCTTTTGCTCGGGGCCCAGACTTAATGAGCAGGAATGGATTTGAAGGGCACAGTAGTACTGTTGTGGTAGTACATGCATGTGTAGAAAGATGAATTGAGCTTTTGAATTTGGTTATGAGGAACATAAAACCTATAAGCCATAAAAAGTGATGCTACACAGTGTTTTTTTTTGTTTTTTTTGTTTGTTTTTGGTTCCATTGTTTTTTTTCCTCCAAATAACCAAAGCACATAGGAATGCCATTTTTAGCTTGAAGGGCATTTGAAATTGCACAGCCAGGCATAATAGATGCCCAACAATTTTAAGTTGTCATCACCATGCTAAGGCTGGGTTTGCATTCATTGACCAAGATTACATCTTTGTTCACGCCGTACACTTAAAAAAAAAAATAAATAAAACAATAGTTTCTTAGAAGGATAGACAAAATGCAGTTTTCACAAAAAAATAAATCCAAGTGTTAATAAAAGCTTTTGAAATATTTTTCCCCATCAGATATATTTTTGAAATGCTGCAGTTTCTTCATATTCCAGATAAGTGTGCTCTCCATATTTTATAAGGGTTCAGTCAACACTATGCTGTTAAAATTATATCCAGTGCTAATAATGCTCTTTAGACTGATTTTTGTACATTTAAAGCTGACACAAGGCACAGTCGTGTGATTTTTAATGCAGAAAACACACATTTTTGTACTGCATAAATTACTTGGCCTTAATGTGTGAAGCTCAACGTCCAATCATTCTTGCGCACTAAAAATGGTTTACTTAATCGTGTTACAGTTTAAAAGTCATGTGAATTCCAACCCTTGCGATTTGGATAGCAATTTTCACTTAAATTTGAAGGGGCTTTTTGTAATATAATTTAGTCGGTAGAAACGCGTTTCCCTTGTATGCCTGTTAACATTACATCATCACATAGGCTGATTTCCTGCAAGATGGAAAAAAATTGAAGTTTTATTGAATATGCACTATAGGTCGTTTTTTTTAAGCTCATAAAGTTATTTGAATTTAATTTCTTTTAAAATATTAATAGTGGAATTGTTAAGCATTTTCATGTGTGTATGAGTTACAATAGTATTAGATTTATTGCTTAAAATATTACACGGATTCCCCTGAAGCAGCACTTTTTGCTGATTGTCTGCAAGGACTCCTTTCCTCCTGTGCAAACTAGCATGATATTAAGTTTTAATTACTAAATTAAATCTGCTTTAGCAATGCTGCAATATAGCTCATACGGAATAAATTGCTGAGTGGGTATTTGCGTGTGCTCTCAGTCTGAGTAACAAAGGGATCTGTAATTGCTGCAACTTTTTGAATTTGTTGCTGTTCTGTGAAACCAGCATCTCAACAAAAAAAACAAAAAAAAAAGAAAAATAAATAAAAAAGATAAAAGAAAAAAAACATACAAATTAGGGAAAACTAAATTTCTGAATTTTCAAAGTTGTCTCAATGGGAAGGAAAGCATTTAGGAATGTAAAGTTTAAGTATGGGTGCGGAAGAAAAATGACAAAAAGATTAGAATAAAGGTTGTATTTATGTGTTGCGTTCAGGTACTTGGATTTGGGAGAATATGAATGCAGACTTGTTTCTCTAAACCACCTCTTTGATTTCCCTGCTGTCTGCTGGTCTCCGAATGGCATGCTCCATAACATCAGCGCTGGCACAAACTGGCCCCTTGCGTCTTAAATGCTGCGAGCACATTTTGTTCTGTCCCTCTTCATATATTAATTTCTTGAGCGCGTCTCACGCATTAGACCTAGCCTTTATTCACACTCTGTTTTTGAAAGACATGGCATTCTTCGATAATGGAGGCACGGTTTCTCAGTATTCACATAATCTCAGTGGAACAGGTTTTTTTTCCTCTCGTCTTTTCTGTCTTTGAATCTCTAAAATTAATAAGGGAGTTTGTCTTCTTTTTCTGCTGTAGCCTTTACAGTTAGGTTGCAAAGAGTCCTACGCTGGGACATTGATCTATGATGATATTGGTTCCTTCTTGAACCTTTTTTAACCTCTGGGTAAAGGGAGAAAAAACGGGCACATGTGTTTTAACAAGGGATTTCACTCAACCTTATTTTTAGTATTATACATGTAGACTGATACTACGTCTGGAGGTTTAATGCCTTCAAAATTCATAATGCTTTAGCCTTTTAGCATGCAGTCTGATTTCAGTAAGGCAGGCCATTGTGGCAATTTTGAAATGGTCACCTTGCCCTTCACGTTTGACTCCCAAGCCTGCATTGAGCCCTGCAGTACTGTGGTTTTTCCTGATCACTCCTAGTCGCTCCAACCGGTGTTCAGGCGGTGTTACCCTTATTGTAAAGACTAAAAAAATGGCGGACTGCCAGGCTCAATGGCTGCATCTGGGCCTTGCTCACCTTCACTCTTGGACTTTAACAATGGACCTTGTTGTCTTGCTCACAAATGGCTTGAACACTATCTTGCTATTATGTAACATCAGAGTTTGAGAAACTTTGCATTTGGGCTGTTTGGTTGACAAAAGAACATCCTTTGTGAGGGACATTCTTTATCCATCTGTAATGTTTATTATTTTCCCCATAGTAATCGCCTGTTCGAAGGTATTTGGAAAATGATTGTCAATAGGCAGAGGAGGCAGGATGGTTATAGTGGGTTTGCTGTTTCGGTTGGCGTTAACCACATGGTGAGCTTGAATGTTCGGGGTAAGCAGTTGGCAGTTTATTATTATTTTGGATTTTGTTTGCATGTAATTGAGTTTCGTTTAATCTGTGGGTTATGGGCATGAGTAACTGTTTTGGGAAGGAGTGTGTAGAGTCAAGACCTCAACAGGCTGCATAACAGTGTTTGTTGGTAAGGAAGGACTCATCTGCATCTTATTTGCAATACCATGGAATGGATGCATTGGTTTTGTGTAATGCATTGTGGGTAGCCTGTGTGTGTGTGTGTGTGTGTGTTAGCTATCTGTTGGTAATTGAGTGAGGTAATTCAGTTGACCTCAAACCTCTCAATTGGAATAATGTAGTGGTGAACGTGTGCTTTGAGAATGTGGCTCATTGAATGTGTGATAAACGAACGTTAGCTAGGCTAAATGCTACATATGTCGCCACAAAAGTAAACATGAAACAAATGTACAGAAAGGCAGTGCTGACTGAAAGCAAAAACAAATGTGAAGTTCCGTTTATAAATTTAGGTTTAGCACCATTTTCTGGCGGTTTCTTTAATCCCGGATTAGCTACAATATTAGATGTACACGATACTGAATTGGATGAACACTGAAATGAAAAATGTTTTTTTTTTTTTGTTTTCTGCTGTGATCTTCCAAATACTTCGGTAGCCAGGGATTTGAGTGCATTTTGTTTCAGTGATTTGCTGTTGCCTTGTACGTCTGATGTCAGACTGTGGCTTGTTTGAATTGCTGAAACATTACGTTATTACTGTTGAGCACTTGACGAGCTTCACCCGTTATTTTTTCTTTTTTGTTTTGTTCTGTTTTAGGTTGACCATGCTGTGAGTGAAAATGAAAGTTTACATTTAATTCAGCAAACATCTCCCTCGTTTCTGAATTCTTTCATGAACAATCTGGTACAATTTTAATTTTTTTTCTCACATTAGTGCTGCTCAATTATTTGATTATAATGGCCTTTTCTTTACTAAAATGAGAAAATGGAATGTCAATTTTTAATGTACATAAAATACCATTGGCTGTAGTCTTGGGAGAATCAAATAGCTGTGCGTCATTTTGTGGAACATTTCAGACTGTACAATGGCCACCATGCCATTACTAAATCCTAGATAGAAATGCAGGCTGTTCCAGTTTACATTTTAGCCAATTATAAAGTATGTATGTTGGAAATACAACAGTCCTTTTCAAATGTCCCATTTGCTTTTTTTTTTTTTTTTTTTTTTTCCCCCCCTCCAGAATCCCTTTCTGGTTTATTATTTTTTTTGCACATTTTTGAATACAGTTTAAAAAGTTGTATCTACTGATACAAATTGTAAATAAAAAGACTTATTCACAAATGCTTGGTGCGGTTTTCTTTTAATTTCGAATTTCTGCATGTTTTTACCTTTTAAATCTCTTGTATGATAATACCAGGAAACGAAAATCAGCTTTAAAAAAAATCATTTTAAGGGCAGTGACAAGTGTGCCATACCTGACCCAACTATTTCAACCTGCAGAACTTGTCTGGTGCAACCTCAAAAGCTCAAGCAAACAAGATGGCCGAACAAATTTGGCATTTCTTAGCCTCGTCTACCTCTTCCTATAAAACTAATTTCAAAAAGTCAAACCTGTCAGTAAAAGACATCTTTTGAGGAGGTTTAATTGTACATGGGAACCGTTGTTGATGTTCAGTCTGACATATTTCTTCAGGACCGATAAAATTCCAAAATGTTGCTTAGTTACACATTTCAAAATGGGTTATTCCTTCTTGACTCTTTTGGAGGACCAACCGCTTTTGTGGATCTCTCTAATGTTGGAACCAGTGTTTGTTATAACAGAAGAATACATGTGAAGGTGTTTCTTTGAATAATTTGTTCTTCCGAGCCCCTTAAACACATTTGGAAAAACATTGAGCTTGTAGTATTTAGTTATTTAATGAGGCCTGGACCGATTAAACAAACAACTAATTAATCTTACTTGAGACTGGTGCCCCAAATTTGTCCAAGGGGGAGATATTAACTAAAATACGCTGAATAAACGGCTTTATTTTTGTGTGTATAAATACATTTCTGACTTTGAATTTCTTTCACAAGCAAATTAATTGCAGAGCCATCAAATAAAAATTAATGCTCAACAGCTCATTCCGACTCACTTGAGATAAACTGTTGAATGTTTTTTTTTTTTTTTAAACTTAATTTTGAAATTAAAGTGCATTCACTGTGTAGACCGCCTCCAGGCCTGTCCTTTTGAAAGTCCTTCAACAGGGCTCCCGAGTGACTGAGTCTGTAAAAAACTCACTACAAGTACAGAACTGAGCCCCATTACTTAGACGTGCCTAGATTGAGTTTGGGCTATGGCATTAGTTGACCGTAACCATGAGTCTGCTGTGACTACACAATCTGCTACATCCTGCTGAGGTAAAGTGAGCTTTATGCCAGCCTGTGTCACTCTGGTTACTGCTACATAAGCACCTCTTAGATCATGGATGGGCTCACCTGGTGCTGGAGTGCCACAGCTCTTCCTGGTTGTTGCTCCATCTAAGCCTATAACCGTGTAAGTGGATAGATGCAAGTAATTCTTAGGTGACAGTATGCTGGAGGTTCTCAGTGTCGCCATTCAGGCTGTGAACACTCGGGCTAATCTTAACTGCGATCAAGTTCAGATGGAACAAAAGCCAAAAACACCAGGACCTGGGTTGTCTACCGCTGCACTGGATATTTATAGGTAGCTACAGGTTACCATCTGCCCTGGTTTAGGAAAAAAAAAATCATTATTTCCCAAGTTACCCCTTATGAGGGCCCCTTGGGAAAGAAAAGTTTGCACTGGCCATTCAGTGTACTGCAGCCTTTAAGTAGGAAGAATTTGGTCCCTCTTGTGTTGAAGTTTTAGCAGCGTTTGTTTAATCCTCCTAGGAATATGGTGTTGAGTTTTCTAATCCAATGTCTTTCTCTCCTACGTCTGTCCTCCTGTGTCCAGTTAATGTTTGAATGGAGGCCCGATATTTCTACTGTTTCGAGTCCATGGTGTCTGTTTTCCTATGATTTCTTATGTTATATATGTGTTGTGCTAATCTGGTCTTGATTGTATCATCTGCCCTGGGCTGCATTCGTATCCAAATGTTATGCTTTATTCCTGTCGTTCCTATCCCTTGTTTCAAGGGGGGAATCCCCAAAATGCCAGGATGAAATATGGCGGCCACACCAAGTGGGATTCAGTTCCAATTTAAGAAAAGGGAGGGAGTAATTATATTCCCTCGCTCCCTGGTTTATCCTCCCTTCCACCAAGGGTATAGAATGCAAGCTGCAGCAAGAAGGGAATCCCACAATGCAATCGTCCACTAGGGAAAAATTGGCGGTTGCGTTTCAATGCTATGGGGGTAGCACTGCCTATATCGGTTGCGAGGATCGTTCAGTTCCGTTTTGGTTTGTTTCTCGTCTATCCTCCCTTGTAGAGCACCTGTTAAGTTTGCTTGTTGCACGTCAGAAATTCCGTCACAAAATGGCCGACTCAAGGGAAGAGAGCAAAGGGAAGGGAATGTGTTAAATTGGATCCGAATGCAGCCCCGGTCTTCCACAGTTCCGGGCCCATGGCTGCTGCGACATCACTCCGCTGCTTCTGCGCATCTCCTCAGAACTGAATTCCCAAGTTCACACTTCCTGTTCGGAAAACTGAAACCTTCACCCCCCCCCCGAAACCTTTCAGTGAGTAAGCGGGCTGAGTGCAGATGGCAGGTTTGGAATGAGTCATACGCTGGTCTACGCGCCATCCACTGCAGTTTACGGAAGGGGGAAGTCTCAAGCTCACGACAAGCATTGCCAGAAGGAATCTACAGCACTGTACAGTTTTTCCAACTGGTTGGTGCCTTACGAGACACTATTTAGGGTACGGACCTCCCCTTCTTGTACACACAAATGAAATGTGACTGCCGGCTCGTATGGTTTTCCTCTTTTAGATGCCTTGTATTTTCCCATGTGTCTTAGAACTAAGTACAGATTATTTTAGACACGCACACACACACACCTAGCATTCATTATTAAATTCTAACACAGAAACAAACAAAAAAAATACTTTAAATCCACAATTTACAGGTTTCAAAGGCGTCACCTATTAAGGGTACTGTCAATGAGCTATCTTTGTCAAATAGATCCCCCAAAACGTGCTATGTTAAGTGCAAATTAATACATTTTATTTTGTGCTGTTGTCTTAACTTGTCTTGGAAGCGGGTATGCGTGTAAGCGAGTCAACCGGCCGGCTGTCGGAGATACCGCCATGTTACCGGCGGTTACATTAGAAGCTGAATGTGAAATTTGGGATTGCAGTGCATCCTACGCTCGTTGAGAGGAGACGGGCAGATATATCACAGTCCTGTTTAGCGGACGGCTTTTACGAGACTCGCGATTCAGTCTCGGCCATCTGTGCTCTCGCGGGGGCCGCGCTTGGGTACGACGTGCGGTCAACGGAGACAGCCGTCGCCAACTAACGATCTTTTTCAGCTTTTGGGTTGACACAGGCTTTTTATGTTCCTGCGGAACAACAGCTGTCTTTTTATGACGCGCTAAAGTTCGTCTGACCAGCGTTTTCTTATTGCCTATGAAGCTGAAGGGGAAAAAAAATCATTTGAAGGCAAAGATTCAAAAGTAATACTTTCTTTGACTTGTCAAAGTTAAGGCTGAACTATAAAGCGGAAGGAATTAATTCCTTACCTTACATCTATAAAAATCGCTTAACGGTATCACAGGATGTATAGGTCTGCGGGAGTGTGAGATATTGCGGGCTCTGGGCCAGTTCTCTGGGCCAATGCTCAAACAACACCTCCCACCCGTTTACGTCGCCATACGTCATCCTGCATATTGCACCAAGCCCAGCACCTCTCTTCCAGAAACACAATTCAAGCCTACAAAGATGAACCTTGCAAGAAGCTCACATCGTGACAGGTCCAAAACCATGCGAGATGAATTATCAAAGCAGATAAAATAATAGAGGCATCAATTGAGATCCCTCAATGCGTGAAAATGAATCTGGGGCCTAGGCTACGTAAGAGAATGTGCACACGCACTTTGTGGAACACGTGTAAAGAGCTGTAGAACGTGTACATTAAGTGCAAATTGTAATGATTGTAACTGTGATGAAGATTTGAAAGGCTGTTGTTATAGTGGAATAGAGGGAAGGGGTCATAGTAGACAAGCAGAAATAATCGACCTAGTGGTAGAGGGGCCTATTTGTACCTTTTTACCAGTGCAATTCCAACCTTTGTGGTAACATATTTACTGTACAGGTAACATGGATTGCATGGTATCACAGGGCCTTTTCTACACACAATGCAGCCTCATCTTTTACACTTTCAACACTTTCAAGCTCTTCCTGGTACTTTTCCTACTTTTTTTTTTTTAAAGCAATTTTATGCAAATATTCTGATTAAATGGGCAGTGGTAGACCAGTCGGGTCTCTCTGCAATTAAGAGGCCGTGATTAGCCGTCGCCCTCTCTGTTCTCCCTCCTCTTTTCCACTCAAACTCACGCCTCCTCCTCCTCCTCCCCCCAGTTTTATAGTTATCCAGTTTTCCGCTGGAATGGAAGTGGCCCGTGCCTTTGTTTGTGAATCTATTAGGTGTAATACGCTTCCTGCTCTGATGTCACAGAGTCTCGTCGAAGTAGGGCTCTCGCCCCTGCTTCAAACACCGTGGCCCTGATTAGCGGTGCTGTGGAATGTACAAGCGTGGCGGTGCGCTATCCTACTGCTGTCAGCAGCCCCCCCCCCCACTACTCACAAGGGGATAATTATGCACCCATTCTCCTCGCCTCAACAAAACCTACAGTATAAACGTATTTGTCTTGACAGGAATATAAAAATTCCGGAAGATTATTCTCTTGCCGTAGTATTCAGTCCAAACATTTGAGGCCTTTTTAACATCTGGTGTGTTGGGGAAGGGGGAGGCGGGGGGGTGGGGGAGCGGGTATGGCGTGTTCCCGATTTGAGATGCACGCTCCATCCCTAGGAGTGTATGTTAAATGAGCTCCCTTGTCTCACCCGGCAGCAGAAATCATTAATAAAATGTCAGCAATTCAGGGAAAGAAACAGGTATACAGAAGGAGGAAAAAAAAAAAAAAGCATAAAGCCTGTCGATCTGCATAACCCTTCCTGTCTCGTTAAATTTGGTGGGAGGGTAAGACATGCTTCAAAGAACCTTTGGGGGTGGGGGTGGGGGGGGGGGGGGGCGTTGAAGAAAAAAATGTATGATATAAAAGCAGTTCCTTGGGGATAAGTATTCCCTTGGGTATAAGTATTCCAAACGGAAAAGGATCCTTCACCTTCAAAACCACAGAAATTCTTTTCAAAACTGGAATTCTGTGCCGGTGTGGTGGAAAGGCTAAGCGACTGTTCTTGTTTCTAACCGGCTTTTTAGTTCTGAATTATTATTGGGGCAATCCTTGAACAAATCTGCATGTTTGAATCAGCAAAGGATTCATATTCTATGCTATTTATAATGCGTGGACATTAATGAACAGATTATTAGTTATTGTACGTAACATTGTTTTAACCAAACGTCAATATCTCAGCAGGTGTAGCCACTAGCCATGTGTTCATCCCCTCCCACTGAAACTTATTCTCTGTCTACAGACTATAGCTTTCACTACAGCAGCTTATGCCTCCCTTTTGCAATTACAGTGCCCTCCACTATTATTGGCACCCCTGGTAAAGATGAGTAAAAAGCGTTATAAAAAAATTCACCGTTTGGTGAATTAGCTTAATCTCACACTGAAAAAATGAGAAAAATCCAACCTTTAACTGAAGTAAATTTATTCTGAGAAAAAAAAAATCCCTCATCAAGAAATTATTATTTTTAACAAAACCATAAAGTAATCATTTTAAATATTTGGTTGCATATCCTTTGCATGCCATGAATTCCTGATGTCTGTGACCCAACAACATCAAAAGACTCTTGATATCTTATTTTCGGGTACTCTTACAAGCGATACTATAATGTCTCTGCATTTGAATGGATCTCTATGGGAATTGGGAGGTGGGACTAGATTTAGCTGTAAATTACACTGGAACAGTATGGAACACATAGTTGGCTAAATGGCTCTAAGTCATCAAGGGTCTGACATATCAAAAAGGCCTTAAACCATCACTGTTGCCAGAAATACAGTAGATATGGATGGATAACTTGAAGTGTTTCTTCTCCTGACTTATATTTCCATAGAGTTCAATAGGATTCAATTTGTCAGGAGAAACAACCCTTAAAGTGATCCATCCATATCTACTGCATATATGGCAGCAGAGTGATGTTTTGAGGCTCGTTTGGTACCTCAGACCCTTGATGACTTACAGCAATTTTTCCAACCATGTATTCCATACTGTTCCAGCATAATTTACAGCTAAATCTAGTCCCACCCCCCAATTCCCATAGAGATCCAGAAAAGTACCAGAAAATAAGATATCAAGAGTCTTTTGATAATGTTGGGTCACAGACATCAGGAAGTCATGGCATGCAAAGGATATGCGACCAAATATTAAAAATAATTACTTTATTCTATATATAAATGGAGGGGTGCCAATAATTGTGGCATACATGATTTTGTTAAAAATAATTATTTCTTGATGAGGGATTTTTTTTTCTCATAATAAATTTACATCAATTAGAGGTTGGATTTTTCTCATTTTTTCAGTGTGACATTAAGCTAATTCAACAAACAGTGAATTTCTTACAACCCTTTTTGTTGGGGTGCCAATAATAGTGGAGGGTACTGTATATCCCTTTTACAATGATTTTATTGTTTGTAGATAAATAATAATAAATTAAAAAAAATAGGTAAATGTTTTCTTGATGTCACCATTACAGCATGCTTTCATATTTCTGGAATATTGTATGGACGATTAATGGAATTATACAGGTTTAAAGCAGCAGAAAGCATCTAAATCATTCCCCCCAATGTTGATGGTTCTAAATAATGTTTACAGTTCCAGTGGTGGTTCCTAAAATCGCCCTCCCAGAGTTCCTTAAACCGTTTGCCCGCAGGCCAGCAGTCGTGGAGCAGAGATGACTTGCCAGGTCTCGACAGGATTTCCTCACTCTGCTTTCACATCTCTGTTTCTCTCTCTAAGCATCCAGAATGAGGAACTACAAAAGGAATCTTAACATCATCTGCAGGGGTATTTTTAACAATCCGAGTCACGGGGAAATTATGCCAAAATGTTTCAAAGCACTAACATAAAAGTTTACCAAGTGTTTTTTGTTTTGCATGTTGTTCTTAAAAAATACTAAGTTCAACATTACATATTAAGGAGGCAGTGGAAGGGAATTCAAATCAACCCCAGTGCTTTTATAATGGATTGTAAATTGTGTCTGCAGACATTAAGGTGGTTTGATTAAAATTTTTTCTCCACCAATAATCATGGTTTTACAATAAATCAATTTAAAGACACATAATCCAATACATGCTTATTTCGAACAAAACATTCTAAAACAGTGATTCTTATGTTTGGTCCTAGAGGGCCCCAGAGTGTTCTGGTTTTTGCTATATTTCTTGCTCAGTTAGAATACGTGTTTAAGTCATTTCATATTTTTTCCCTTTAACTTGCTAACACAATGCAGGTTTCTTATCATTGCGTTGTCTTAGAATTCTTCATTATCTTCCAAATGGTTAGTTTTAGTGGCCATGTGTCCACACTTTCACCAATTAGGGGCCTATTGATTCACCTCAGTCTTTATTTTTAACCAGTGTAAAGGTTTATTTTTATTTTTTTTAAACCTCACTTTAGGTAATCACTTGCAATATAGCACACTGTGAATATGTGACTTATTCTTCATGGCATGCGTATAGTTATTTCGGACATAATGAGACTTAAGAGGGTAAATAATCCCTCGAAACATGAAAAGCATAATTAAGAAAAATGAACAACTTGTTAAAATTCTGGGTTTACAATTGTGGTTGGAACAAAAACCAGCATACGCAGGGGTACGACAGCACCGAACTCGAGAACCACTGCTCTGAAAGAGTCGCTGGAGTTTGAGCCGCCTGACAACATATGACATACAAAAGCATATGACAACATGAGCAGGGAATTTAGCCTCGTCTGTGTTCATCTTCTATAGGAATGCTACGTCTACTACTAGTACTATCAAGCATTGCATTTAAAACCCCATTTGTCTCTGCCTTGACTACATGACCAACACAAGCAGCGACATTTATTCATGGTGCAGTTTTCTTCCGGAAGCAAGGTTATACATTCACTGTATATTCAATGCATTTTTATTGATAGCCCGCACTGTAAATTCACAGTAAAAATGTCCAGTGTTAATTCAACTCTAGCGGAGTACATATGAGCCTACTAAAGCCAGATTAGGCTCATATGTACTCTGTTAGAGTTGACTTAACACTGGACATTTTACTGTGCAGCTTATTCTGTTCATGTTTAATGCCTGTTAATGTCTGGGCCAAGTGTGGTCTGTGTTGTCTAGTCTACGTTCATCACAGCCTCCTGAAACCATATATCTAAACTAACGCCTGACTGGTAATGATTACAAATACCAATGGGGTCAGCCTCTTGAGCAGTGAAATACGATTGTGTTTTTGTAATATTGTGTAATTTCTTGTTAGATAAATTGATGTACTTAAATGTTTCTCATACAAAGAATCTCTGGAGCAAATAAATTCACTTGAATTAAATGAACGAGCAATTAAAACTGAGTTCTTTTCCCTCCAAACTTAAATAAATGGGTTTGTACTTTTAATAGATTTTTCAAACTTGCTTTAATATACTCGAGATAACATTCTCAAACAAACTCATCATTCAAAATCACCGTTCGTAGCAATAATTATTACAGTCGGAATGAATGTACCTCATTTTTGCTCTGTTGCCATGGTTTTTACTTCCCCTGAGTAAAGCAATTGTATGATTTGCAGTATCAGTGGCTTCCCTTCCCGTTTGAGCGACATTTTAATATCTTCAATGTCGGATACCCCGTGAATGGAACTCCTTTGCTATTTTTTTGGTACTCCTTGTGTGAAGAATGAGATCATTACAAAGGTAAAAAAACCTAGGTTTTAAATTCACCGCTATGAATTCAAGAATGCAGGTTGAAAGTGCACAAAGATTAAAGGCCACTGTAATTTTGTCAACAAACGCGATGGAGGGTCCAGATGAAGTGTTGTGAATAATCCCTGACCGTGTGGTCTTATGCACTCTATTACATTTTGTGTCAGGATGAAACATAGAGGGCAACGGGAAAAAAGCTTTAAACATTTAACTGTGATCATTACAATTTAGCTTTTAATCTCAATAATGAACTGCAGGAAGTGACACGTTCCAACTGCCTTTATTATGCTTATTAACAACCGCATTCTTTTATTTATGAGGCTCAAACTGATATGAGTGCGATGCCAATTCCCAACATAAAGGAATATATTAACATAATAATGTTTTAATATTAATAATTAATCCTGTCTCTCTTTGGGAGATGCTGGTGGCGTAATATCCCATGCAAAGGAACAATTGCGGAAACCACAAGCCGGCGATTTGCGCTCCTATCTGAGAGCATCAACGTCTACTACATCTGGTCACATTTTAGTGCAGACATATGGTCTCCTTTGTGAAATTATAGGGCAGCTGGGTGGCTCACAGGCCTGGAGCTGGTCCTGAGCTTGATGTACAAAACACCCTTTGGGCAGGCCACCAGTTGGCCACAGGGCGATTACCCACAATCCTCTGCGTTTAAACTCTGAGAGACAAACAGAAGAACTGTGGGTCCTATTATAATGAAGAATGGACCGAGGAGCTGTGGGGGTTTTAACCCACAACCTTCCTGTCTAGGGATTACAACGCTGGCAACAACAGGTCCCAAACCATGCCCCTCTCTCATTCTACACTGCTGGGCTTGGCAAGAGGCTGGGGAAAGGGGTAAACGAACAAAGAAACACTACATTACATTACATTATAGGCATTTAGCAGACGCTCTTATCCAGAGCGACTTACACAACTTTTTTTTTTATCATGTAACAAACAAACAAACAAAAGAACAGAATTCCGGATCAATCAGTGCCCTGTGTCACATTCAGCATCTTGCTCGGAAGATGAGACGGTGTCCCTAATCGGCAATCCTCGGCTGTACGGATTATCCGTGACCAAATTTATACGGGGACGGATCTCGCCATTCTGAGAGCACTTCACTGAGGTGCGTTCAGTAATTCTGGAGTTTGGAGTCTTCGCCGCGACCCCTGCACTTCACTTTCTGTGCAATAAGCATATTCCCGTACACGGTAAAAATGTGGTACACCTTTAAAAAAATGCAGTCTAACTCACGCAAGGCGTGCATGTAAATGACTAACTCATCCATTATTTAGGGCGTGTATTTTTTAAGGTGTCCCCAGTCCCACAAAGGGACGCTATTCGATTGTTTCCTGTTTTTGTATTCACTCGTTTATTTATTTATTTTAAATATAGCATGCTCTTGTTGAATATGGCGCTCTACAAGCCATGAAATAGTAATGAATGTAGGGAATGGAATTTAAACATAACTGAAATCCCTCTGTTTGAGGTTCACGGTTCAATATCCAGAGCTATCAGATGGAAGGGAAGTTGTTTAATAATAAAAAAATGTTGCGTTTAACTTTATATATTGGTTTATTCATACTGATAATTACAAACACACACACACACACACGTGCGCACACACAAATGCTTTATGTAGTGCAAGGTGCGTATTGGTAAGGGCCCTTTTAAATAAATTTTATTCTTCAAGTGAAACTTTTTGTGCTCATTGTCAGCAATGCTTTGATCACCACATGCAGTACTTACAGTGTAATAATTTCTGTTAAACTCAAATGCTCAGACGTGTCCATATCACAAGACTTTTTATGACAAATCTAACTCGTAGGCTTCCATGGCTGGGACTCTTTATTTAATTAATTTTTAAAAAATACTTTTCGCACAATATTCTGTAATGAGCAGTGCACAGTACCGTCAGAACCATACATAGAGTATTCTGGGGGCAATTGTAACAGTGGTCAATTGTAACACAATTTTTTGTTACAATTGCCCCCAACCCTGAACACATGAAACTAGCTAGCTTGCTGGATAGAATCTCAGCTCTAGCTTGTTTCAGATTGGTGCAATTTTATGGTGTTGCAATTGCCCCCTGTTACAATTGCCCCCAGAATACTCTCCTGTACATACATGTTGCTGGTGAGTGTCTTAGAATGAACCCTGAAGAAGATTACGTAGGCCTGAACTTTTACAAAGCACTCTGGGATGATTTAAACAGCGCACGTGGGTGCACAACAAGTTTTTTTTTCTTCAAAAACGTTCTTTAATGTCAAGATCGCGTAAAGCACCAATGTGTCGCTGCTGAAGTGTGAAAGCGTCACCTGCATCTGCAAAGTCTCCATGTTGCTTAGGCTACATCACTTATGCAATGGTAATGAATTTGCGCTGGATTATGACCAGCGGTTATACCTACGAGAGTTATCCGTAAACCTTTGTACTGGTGTGCCTACAGGATCGGTGTTGCTCGCAGCTATACAGGCGGAACACTGTAAACCCAGATGGAATATTAATGTTGTGGTGCTGTGGAGTTTTCTGCTCCCATTCTCTCATTTGCATAAACTGGATGGCAGCGGAGGGTTTGTTATTGTACTTGACAATTTATTCTAAGGGAGAGGAAAGACTGTCGAGTGTTGTTTTATTAATCCTCAGATTCATAAATCACAGAGGTGTTAAGTGTGTTTTATTCACGTAAAGGGGCCACTTAACGTTTCGTCTCCTCTGAGACTTATTCCACGACGGTGGATGTCATCTGAGCATTCATTTAGCTACTGCTCGACAGACACTGACGCTGTAACACAAACGTTTGTACACGGGATCAGTTTTGTTTTAAGTTCGTACAACTGTACCCTTTGTCTGTTCAGTATTCTTTACATGTTCTCTCAATCTCTCTTTATATATATTTTAAATTAGCCTTCCCAGTCACAGCTGGGTTTTTAATGATGTTTTCCCTTCTGATTAATTTGCTTCATATATGATATAAATTGAACCAAATATAGTATATAATTAGGTATAGATGACTGAAAATGAAATGATAATTTTCTTTTTTCCAGTATGTGTGCTTTATATTTGGGACTGTGAAAATTGTTGTCAGATATATAACGTCTGTCTCTACCTCAGAAAGTTGTTCATTAAATCCTCAACTGACCTGTGCTATAATAAAATGTGAAAAATGATACTCACAGGCCTGCTGGATGTGCCGAAACCTGTGTATGTGGCCCAAGGTCTGGCATTGAAACCTGACAGTGGCTAGCAGCCTCACAGAGCAGCACTCGATTGGCTAGCAGGCTCACAGAGCAGCATTTGATTGGCCGTAGCATTGCCAAGTGAGGGAGGGTTTCTGTCGGCAGGAT
Organism: Synaphobranchus kaupii; assembly: GCA_029718625.1. NCBI lineage: Eukaryota > Metazoa > Chordata > Actinopteri > Anguilliformes > Synaphobranchidae > Synaphobranchus > Synaphobranchus kaupii. The sequence continues at coordinate 16,454,491 of CM056394.1, forward strand.
GGCTCCAATCTCACGTGAGCCAGATGCCTGCGGCAGTTGAGTGTGACGCAAGGACTGCGCAGCTCGGCTGGTTGTCCGTAGAGACGGAGGAACGGCGAGAGGCAGCTCTTTTCTGCTCGCTCCTGCGCTGACGGAGGATGTTGCGACAACGAGACAGACCCACTAATACATTTCTCAAATTGGGTGAAAATTGTTTCGAAAAACCCAAAAAGAAGTACCTAGTCTCTTCTTGGCTCTGAGCAATAAATGAGGGCTATGGATAACAGACTGGCGCTCTCTCCAGGGTGGGCACTTGTGCTGTAAGTGCAGATTGGTTTGAACAACATGTCACCAAAGCTTATGAATGAGACACAGACACACTTGTCTGAAGGACTGACGTGTTAAACAAACAGCAATTACCAGTCTGTCCTGACCAGTCCTCCCCCTGCGAGCGAACAGTCTCGCCCGAGACAACTTTATTCAGCTCTGTAGCTAACTGTTACCAAGTGACATTGTAACCCTTCATAAAAATAGCTTTTGAAGGCAATTAAAGTACTATAACGTGTAAGTGCTAACCATCCGTCTATGTTCTTGTTCCATATTCAGATCTCTTATTTCCTCAGAAGTCATGGACTCACATGTACTGTACACTTAGGACGGCCTGGCTCAACTTTGCCACTGAGGAAGCTAGTGCATCTGCTCCAGCCTCATTGGTCGACGAATGTGCCAATGTGCACACTTGCTTGATGGACGTTTGACAGCTAATCTGTTACAATATCACAGTGAAGTATCTATTGGGTTTGGCAAGGCTATTTTTGACTCATTTACTCATGAAAATGGTAATATTCACCCCCAAAAATAGTCAGGCATGCTGCTTGGATAATACATCCAATCAGCAGGCCTCTTACCTGTATGAGGTCACTGCATGTCTCTGTCAGGTCTTGACAGTAAACAGTAGTTATGAAAATATGTATCAGCATTAAAGCCCAACCCATTACTGTCATGAACCGACATATTCAGAGGTTTCCAGACTTTTTGTCGTTGCTAGTTTCCCAGCAGTATTTCTAAGGGTGTGGCCAGTCTGAATCGAAGCAGAAAGTCTTCGAGAAACAACATTTCCACAGCGTGAGGGAAAGATTCCATGCGCCGGACCCTCGTGATGGCATGTCTGGGCCTGACAAAGCATTCCAAATCCCCTCTTTCGGTATATTACACCATAAATTCCCGCTTTCATTATTTTGGGATGTCGAGTTCCGTTGTTCGGGGAGTTACGGCTATATTGCACAATTGGTTTTGCGTGGAAGACACTGACTGTGAGAGGGGCGCATAAAGCAGCCCAAGTGCTCTCGCTTCTGCCCAAAACTCGGCCTCGCTGCTGTGTATTGCCTACCCGTGTCCCCTAGATGTCCTTATTCAGCAGCTGGCCTTTCGACTGCAATATAATTTTTAAATTCTTAGCAAATTGGGCTTTATGAATCAGTAAACGCTAATGCATTAAGGGATATCGACGGTTTACATATAAACATGAGATTCAAGCATTCGCCTTGCTAAATGTAAACTAAACAATGCAAGCGATTACATTGATGCTTGACGAACTTTGTGATACATCCGTGTATGAATCCCTTTTATATCTGGTTAACGGCTGCAGGAGGCATCTTGAGATTAATTAAACCAAGAACAACTTCCCTTCCAGTCTAGACACAAACATGATCCTGTCTGTATTTTTATGGTCTGTGGAATAGACCGTGTGCAGAGAAGACGGTAGAAAAAAGCACAACTAGGCTTAAAACTTCATTTGTTTCTCAAGCCTGGACACCATTGATGCATTTCTCAATGTAATAATAGAAATTCAGACTATGTCATGTTTCGATTGCTAAATGTTGTAGAGCTATTGAGATCCGACGTTTTATAAGGTAAAGCTTTTGCACTCCTGCAGAATGACACAGATTTTTTCCTGCACAGTGATAGAACAGATTCTGACTGCATTTGGGGGAGAGAGAGGGAGAGAGATGGAATGAGAGAGCGAGTAAGAGAGGTGGAGAGAGAGAAAGATGGAGAGCGATATATAATACAAGTAAAACAAGTATGTTCCAGAAGAGGTATTGCACTTACAAACGTACTCTTGGTATCATATACTGCAATGATGCTCAATTGTATTCATAATATACAGACAAGAGATGAACCTATGTTCACAACATGTAAACAACATCCCTAAAATCAGAGGAGTAGTTATTTAATATCAAATTGCTTATTTTTTTTATATTTAATGAAAAAGAGTGTCCAGAGAAATAGTTTTTAGTGCGTTTCCTAAAAGAATAGACTTTACATATTAAATCAAAGGAATACTGGATGCTGCAGTATTCATGGTTCATTCATCGTAAATGCTAAAAAAAAAACCGATCCAACGGAAGCTTCCAAGCACCTTTTTTGATGGTGAAATAAAATAGCAGAAATAGCTGACATATTTCTTTTGTGAAATATTCAGTGAAACATGCTGCCATCATTAAACAAAAAAAAGGCCCGATTTTGGGTGCAGATTATATAAATAGACTTTCTCTTTGATAAAAAATTGCCCTGATACATCGGACTTCAGATTCTATTCTTTAAAAACTACTACCCACTTTGTATTTCCATTGCGGTACCGTCAGTTTTCATCCTTTCTCTGATGTGACAGTTCAATTGGAGGTTGTCCTAAGTGAAGGCATTAGCACTGACATTAGCATCTTTATATCACTTGGCTTTATTCACAATGACATTTGAGTGGATTTATGCTGGACGTGTCATTGTCAGTGCTTACCGACCCCGCTGGGAAAGAAATGGATGTACAGTATTTTGAATGTTAAAAAAAAAGGTAAATATGCTTTTTTTGAAGGACATGCCATCATTGAGGCATTTAAACTCGGTATGAAAGAAAATTGTTCTCAATCCAAAATTAATTTGCAGCGAGAGAACAAACTTTTTTTTTTTTGTCCTTTGTCACCAGTGAAAACATCCCAGAGACAGTAAGAACTGATGTATTGATTGAAACGTGCAAGAGTGTGTGTGTGTGTGTGTGTGTGTGTGCGCGCGACATGTCTTTGCACCAGGTCTGGCAGGGCTTCCCGGCGCCTTGTCCAAGCGCAGCTCAGTGCATCCTGGCCACCGTGCGGCTTCGCTCTGGTGGAAAACAATAGCAAAATAGTTACTTTGCCTTTATTATGTTTCGTGGGGTGGCCTTCTGTCCCTGTTTCCCTCTTTTCCAAGCTTTACAGCAGAGAGATTCTCCCATGGACTCTGTTGGTTTGGTTTTCGGGGGAGGGTAAGGGTAAGGGAGAGGGTAAGGGGGGGGGGGGGGGGGGTTGGCACAGCTGCTACTTGATACTCTGTAACCATTTCCACACAATCAAGCACCTCTTCATCGTCAATATATACAGTATATTCATATGTACATAGAGTATGAGTGGTAGAGTATTCTGGGGGTAATTGTAACAGGGGTGAATTATAACACAATTTCTTGTTACAATTGCCCCCAACCCTGAACACATGAAACTAGCTAGCTTGCTGAATAGAATCTCAGCTCTAGCTTGTTTCACATTGGTACAATTTTATGGTGTTGCAATTGCCCCCTGTTACAATTGCCCCCAGATTACTCTATGTATTGTGTTTGGGGGGGTTGCATATCGGGCATGGGGTGTTTATGAACTTGGCCAGTTGCGCGTATTGTTGGAAGAAGTTGTGTGGCGTTCACAGTGGGCAGGGCAGGCGAATCAACAAAATGAAATATGCAGCCGACCGAAACAAACATGTGCTTTTTAATGTTTTTACAAGGAAGCGACTTCATTCCCAACGTCGTTTTGTTGTTTTTTTTTTACGTTAAACTTTGCCCTCTGTCGCTTGGGGGCACATCGTCTCCCCCGCCCCCGAGGTAAGCAAGTTATAACACACAGCGAATGACGCAACCGCACCAGGGCGCCGTTTTAGTGGGCTGAGCGACGGAGCGTGACGCCACTTCCGCCCTGCGTCGTGTTCTCCGGGTGTGGGGTAATCTGTGGTCACACCCTGTTAACGGGGCACACCTGCACAAGCCCTGCTTAATTGAGCTTGCCTCCTAATTATACCTCTGGACGGGAGAAATATTTACAAATTACATTTCCGCTGCGCACACTCTCAGCCCCTATTGCGATGTTGTGTAGTGCAATTTATTTTTTTAGTAAACCTGTCACTTATAAATAAAATTCCTGCTTGGGGATGAAAATAATATTGTGACACGAAACTGAGATTTTCACAGTTTGTGTTTACTCTTTTCACAGCTCTTGTGCCTTCATGCATATTTTTTAAACATAATCCGTGAATAGCTTTCTTAAACGGATGAAAACCTAACCCTAACTCTACAGATATTTCTTTTGAATGTTTCAAAGCAGTTTATCAGTGCATAATAAACAGATGCATAGTGTTTTCGAAAAACACAATCTACGTAAAATGTAGCATACTTTGTTGGGAAATGTGAACTTGAATATCCAAAAATAATAGCCATGTTTTGTTTCTGTCACCTGTTTTGAGTTTGGGGGTCACTAAAATGAAAGGAAACATTTTGAAAAATAAACTCTTCAAAGCTGAGGACTACATCTTATATTTTGGTGAAATCGCAGCCTAAATTAACACGGTTGTTTATGAAGACCTTCCCAGAAAATGCGTTAGTGCTGCACACTGTGCATTACATTGAGAAGAAACACTAGGTAATTTACAGCTGCATTGGATCCAGTCTCTTGTTACATGCAAAACTACCTTTTTTTCTAGGGTTCTCTGCATTTTCATAGGCTAATTTAGGTCATAATCGAGTGGTCAGTTATGTTTGCTTCCCATTTCCATAGATTATGTGTATGAATCACCTAATATTCTTTGATAATATTCCAGCATTAGAGTGGAGTGCAAATTCTAATGAGGAGGGATGGGGAGTTATTATGTATAATTTTCAATAATCCTTTGTTCCATATACATGTTTTTTTTATTTTTTTTACTGAAGAGACTAAATCAGATTGATGCTGTGATGACTGGGGGACTTTTTGCATTATGTGAACTTATATGCTGATTATGTATATGAATATTTTAAAATGGCAGTTCTCTCTAGCAGGTGCAGATCAGATACCCTTTCCTAGGGGTACCACCGAGCTGTTCCTTGCCCTACCCCTTTCAAACCGCAAGCAGCAAGTAGTCTCAGTCTCCGTCCGAGGGGACTGTGTGTTTCTGAGAGGAGAAAAAAAAAAGAAGAAAAGATTTACAGCTGGCACAGAGGATTATGTGCGCTGCATATCCAAAGGTGCTAACTCCACCTGGCTTAGTGGCTTCACGTTCCTGATGCCAACCTTGAGCAAACACTTCCATTTCATTTAGTAAAAAAAAGGTTAATACAGTAAAAAAAAAAAAAGCATTATGAGGATGTCATAGCATAGTAAAGTCGCTAATTAACCATAACCACTTTGTTGTGGCTGCTGACTTCAGATTTATAAAATGACCACTATTTTTTTGACATGTCATTCGCATGTCGCGTTTACTACCGCGAAGAAAATGGGTCTTAATCACAAAGGTCTTTTGAGTCAGATCACCTTCGCAGACCTTGTGAGAGCAATTCCGCCAGCAGGGGTCCCTGTCGAGTTTGACTTTGCGGGTTTTAAATCCATTTTGTCGCGCTCCTGTCCGCTCCGGCTGTCTGTCAGCGAGCGGAGAGTTCCGGAGAGGTCTTCGGCTGAGGCTGAAGAGAACGCGTTCCGCGGGGCTGGGAGCTGGCGGCCCGCAGGGTGTGATTTTTAAAAACAGGAAGTGGTGGAGGTGCGCGCAGTATTCTGTGGGAAAGGGGAGAGGTTGTAAGATGGTGAGGAGGGAGGGCGGCCGCCATTCTGCGGAGAGACACAGGTGAAGTGGCCTGCTACCCTGGCTCCCTTAGCCGCACCGCCAGTGACCCAGCAGTGACTAAAGTGTCAGTTGGGAATGGTCCTTTGAACTTGCAATGCTGCGTCAGTTATGAGGGGTTTGGCTTTTCGCCCAGTGGTGGCAGTGTAGTGTAATGGGTGTGGAACTGGGCTTGTAACCCAAAGGTTGCAGGTTCAATTCCCTGGTAAGACACTGCCGTTGTGCCCCTGAGTGAGGTACAGTACATCACCCGAATCGCTTCAGTGTATATACAGCTGTAAAAATGGATAGTATATAAAAATTAAAAAACAAAATTGTGTAAGTAGCTCTGGATAAGAGTGTCTGCTCAATGCCTGTAATGCAATTTCTTGGTAGTCTGAAATTTTCCCTCCAAAAATAAAAAGAAACACATATTGCAAACTTATATTGCTAACTAAACTAAATATGTCTAACTAAACTAAATATGTCTGTTTACAGTGGGTATTAATAAACACCAAAGAGAGCAGTACCACACCCAGTTGGTGGTTAGCTATCCTAACACATCATGGATCTGGTCTGATGCTTCGTGCACAATGATTGGTTCATAGCAGTGAGTGGCAAGGAACCTTTTGGTTTCACGAGGCCTCACTCGCAGCCCACTAAATGTTTCAGAGGGAAGGGTAAGGGTATTATTAATATTCCTGGTTTTTATTTTCAAATGAATAGATGGGGAAATGTACATTCCGATGTTTAGATCTCCGTAATATCTGACGTTGTATAATTCACTTTGTACTGGCAAATAAAAATTTTGTTCAATTTTCAAAGAGATCATGACATGACTCAGAGTATGATCATTTTGAATATTTGGCTGTGTATAAAGGTATTCTCCATTGCAGTCACACATTTCAATTTTGTTTCCAAGGAAATGTACAGATGCAAGCAATATTCAGTCTCCCTAAAGTTCATAATAGAATGTCTTGGAAAAAAAAAAACATGAAGGATTCTTTTCAGACAGAAATTTGTACTATTCTTATTGTTTTTTTATATTGTTTTTCCCATATTTTATAATAAAACATTAATCTTCTTTACAGAAGTGCAGGCTGCAGTGTTTGTCAGCAGATTAGGTTAGGGATGGAAATGTGCTTTTATTTACATTTTTATTTTCATAATGTCCCTGAACGATTTTACCGGAATCCATGTGAAGTGCTTTTTTTTTTTAAGAGCCTGCCTTGATGTCTCTTGCCATATATCAGCTGCGTGAAGAAGGCTTCCCTCGAGGTTCTCCTTGTTATAAAAAAAGAGACAGATGTCATTCGCATCAGAGAGGATTCTATCCTGCGGTATTCAGCGGGAATCTCAGGCGTAAACGCAGCACGTGCAGAGAGCCTAATCACACCACAAGTTATTTTTGAACTCTGCCTTATGATTTTCAAGAAATTCAGAACCGTATATATAAGCCAATGCACCGCAATTTGACGGGCAAATATTTAAAACACATCCTTGACAAGTTGAGGCGTCCATTTAAAACCCCCTATATAGAGCTGACAGGAGTCTTATGCCATGCACAGACTGTTGATTGAATCCCATCCATTACTGTTGGGACCAAAGCCGAAGTCCAAGGTTTGCCAATACACAGTTCAACTGGCAGAGACTTCTCAGACAAAGATAGCCTAATATAGGAATTCAGTTTGCTTAAGTAACTTTAGTCATTTATTGTTTATTTATTGATTGTCTATGGTTGTTATACGTGTAAATTCAGTTTTACCAACTAAGTACCAAAGATTCAGTTCCATAGCAGTTGCCAGTTTGAAACCTTTACAAAACATGGCAATATTACTGTACCACTTATTTGTCAAACTGAGAGTGATGCTAATTGTGCAATTGTTAATTGATGGTGTGAAATAAGCATACATACAGTACATACACACACACACACACACACACACACACACGCACGCACACACACATACATACATTGCTTATTTGACCTTTGCACTGAACGCCCATTAATGCTTCGAGAAATGTCACAGAGTGAAAGAATCCACTCTTTCGGATTTGTGACGCGTCCCGCAACGGTTCACGGTAATACAGTGATTCCGCGGTAAGTCTGCAGCCGATTTCTGAAGACACGAGCCATTACAGAGATGCGCTGCTCATCTCCTTCAAATATAAAAGGGAATAGTTAATACCTGCCCGGGTTGCATTCTCACAGTGTGCATAATTTGCGCGGTCTGTCAGCGAGTGTGACTGGTTAGGACTGCGCGGCTCCCTCTCTATGGCTCTTACAGCGGAGTGCCCTTCAGGGGGATGGGGATCCTTCAGCCTGCACTCCTCAGAGTCTGTTTCACACCTCTCCACAGGAGCTCAACTCTCCCCCTCCCTTTCTCCCTTTCCTTCTCTCCTTCTCTCTCTCTCTCTCTCTCCCTCAATCGCTCTCTCCCCCTCTCTCACCACTCACCCTTTCTCTCTCATCGCTCTCCCTTTCCATCTCTCTCACTCCCTCTCTACCTCTTTACATCTCTCTCTACCTCTCGCTCACTCCTTCTCTACGTCTTTCCATCTCTCTTTACCTCTCTCACTCCCTCTCTACCTCTTTACATCTCTCTCTACCTCTCGCTCACTCCTTCTCTACGTCTTTCCATCTCTCTTTACCTCTCTCACTCCCTCTCTACCTCTTTACATCTCTCTCTACCTCTCGCTCACTCCTTCTCTACGTCTTTCCATCTCTCTTTACCTCTCTCACTCCCTCTCTACGTCTTTCCATCTCTCTCTACCTCTCTCACTCCCTCTCTACCTCTTTACATCTCTCTCTACCTCTCGCTCACTCCTTCTCTACGTCTTTCCATCTCTCTTTACCTCTCTCACTCCCTCTCTACCTCTTTACATCTCTCTCTACCTCTCGCTCACTCCTTCTCTACGTCTTTCCATCTCTCTTTACCTCTCTCACTCCCTCTCTACCTCTTTACATCTCTCTCTACCTCTCGCTCACTCCTTCTCTACGTCTTTCCATCTCTCTTTACCTCTCTCACTCCCTCTCTACGTCTTTCCATCTCTCTCTACCTCTCTCACTCCCTCTCTACCTCTTTACATCTCTCTCTACCTCTCGCTCACTCCTTCTCTACGTCTTTCCATCTCTCTTTACCTCTCTCACTCCCTCTCTACCTCTTTCCATCTCTCTCTACCTCTCTCACTCATTCTCTTTTTTCCATCTCTCTCTACCTCTCTCTCACTCCCTCTCTACCTCTTTCCATCTCTCTCCCTCTCTCACACTCTCTCTCCCTTTCTACCTCTCTCTTATCACTCTCCCTTCCCATCTCTCTCTCTCTCTCTCTCTCTCTCCATCTTTCTCCCTCTTTTATCGCTCTCCCTTTCTCTCGCTTTCCATCTCTCTCCCTCTGTACCTTGCTCTCTCCCCCTCTCTCTCATCTCTCTCTCCCCCTTTCTCCATCTCCTGCTCTCTCTCTCATCTCTCTCTCCCCCTTTCTCCATCCCCTGCTCTCTCTCAGTTTACATTTATTTCCATCTCCTGCCCTCTTTCATTTCCCCCCTCTCCTCCTCCTCCTCCTCCTTTCCTCTCTCTACTTCAGTCTCCAAATGTTTTTCTCTTTTACATGCATACACACGCCGACCTGCAGAACCACACGCACACTCACAAACAAACACACACACACACACACACACACACACACACACACACACACACACACACACACACACACACACACACACACACACACACACACACACACACTCACTCACAAACACACAAACTCACTCACAAACACACACACTAACCTGTATGATGAGAGCCCTTGTAAGAGAGCTTGCTGTACATGGCCTGCCAATTCTAATTTGTTTTTGTGGCAGTTGGATTTATTTTGTAGCAGTTCCAAGCGAGCATTACTGTGTTCGGATTTCCAGGCTGATAGGAAATTGTAACAAGTAGGTAATTGTAGGGAATTTAAGAAGTAGGGAATTGTAAGGAGCGTATGTCATTTTGCGCGATTACTCGTGTTTCCATAAACTCTGTTGATTTCATTGACTCGCAGGGCTGACTTACGAAGGCATTTAGGGGAATCTGTAGACTATAAAGACTACTGGGGGAACAGAAAGTAATTGATTAAAATAATGGATATAAATAATCTTGGGGTTTCATTTCATTGTCCGTTGTCAAGTATGTGAAACTAACTCAGCATGCTGTATGTTTCTACTCTCTGAAAGGAGGTGATTATTTTTCTGAAATGTTTTGACTGGAAAAACACTGGTGCAGCTGTCTCCGTTTGAATGTGGCTCCAAAATAAGGACCGTCTCCTTCGCCTGAGGATGCGCCGCGCTCAAAAAGCTCCCCTAAGAGGGGGGGAAAAAAATAGCGCTCAGTGCAAGATAATGACACCAACATCATAAAAAAAGCTGCGGTTGGCAATGCAGAAGACATCAGTCGTTTCCTCTGTCACCGCTAGTTAGCCATTTTCCTGCACTGACCCTGCAACGCTGTCACGGCGTGCTGGATTTACCCTCAAAAGTCTGTGTGGTGAAAACAAGCGGGTCTGCTTTATTATTGATTCCTGTCAACCCGCCGGTAAATCACCACCGGCTGCGGGATGATTGATACTCGTCATTGCTTCTGCCTTCCTCTGAAGTCCCATTCATTGGTGCAGAAGAGCCGTGAAGCTACGAGTTGCCTGTCTGTCTCAATTGGCCATGGCGGAATTCTGCTAGTATTAACTTTCCCGGAATTCTACCGTTATGGCTCTGCAATTGCACCGTGGTGGTCTTGTTATGAAAGGAGGTGTGTGTGTGTGTGTGTGTTTGTGCCTGCGTGTGTGTGTGTGCGCGCGTGACTGCTCATGAAGTTGTGTCTGCGTGTGTGTGTATGTGCACCCCGTGTATATTTGGTCGTGTGTGTGTCCTGATGCGTGGGCGTGTGCATATGCATATGTATCTCGGGGGGGGGGGGGGGGGGGGTGTGAATGCATACGTATGTGTGCGTCTACGGCTGGCGGGGTTGAACAGATATCACTCGATAGACTGTTAATGGTGTATACCTGCTGACAAACAGGTTTCAATTCCCTTTTAACCTTATCCGCTTTAGAGAGTAGACAATGTTAAATAACGTTACGCTTATAATTGTTTTTAAATTCAATCTTTGTTTAACCGAGAAGGTCAACCGAAAGCAGCTTTCTAAGAGCCGCCTTTAGCAGCGTTGACCTGGGGAATTGTGATGTTTTGCGATTGCAGGGGACTGCACAGCAAGTTATCTGTGTGGGAGATAATTAGGGAGCCAGTAGCTATTGCAATTTGAGCAGGACACAGAGGTTAACGCTCTTATACTTTCTACTGCCTGTTTTCCTTCTTTATGTTGTTTTCAGGCTTTCCAGCTGAATAAATAAGTGTGTTAATTAGGAGGCTCCCGAGCTGAGCGTCCCATTAAAGTATTTGTGCCCGGTGTAGTGATTCGCTCAATTTCCCGAGTCAAAACCGCAGCGCGACAGAACCCACTGAGGCCAAGGGTCCCGCAGGGCAGCGGATAATTGGTCGCAGCATTTCTCAGGGAAGGAGGGTTCCAGTTGCCATGGCATCCCCTGCCTCATTGCCCATTAGGGACGCCTCTGGTCACCCGCGCACCTGTGGTCTGCCTGTGCCAGCTGTTCTAGGTGCCCGGCTAGGCTGGCAGCTCAGATAGCGGGGGGCTGCGTCGTTGAAAAGAAGCATCTGGCCGAATTCACGGGTTTTTTCAGAGGCGTGTGCGCGCAAGCGTGCGCCCTGCTTAACCGGCGGAGGACATTGCAGTGATAGGACAAGCCCACAGCGATTTGGCAATCCCAACCGGAGGGGGCCCGGGAACCTGGAAGGGATACTAAATAAATAATCATAATTACAATCCCCCACAGTCAGGTACCGGTGCCATATCGACTGTGTGCACAAACTGTACCAAACTACACCTCCATGGATAGATAGAACGGTGCAATGCTCGCGGTTGGCAGCGTGTTAAATGTTTCATTCAGTCAAAGCAGAAAGAGCGCGCGGGAGAAACGATAACATTTTGCATTAGAGCGGTCTGTTTTTATGTATTTTTTATTTTTTTTCCCCCAGTTTGCGGCGCGTACTTTCTGTCCTTCATGTGATAGTCCCACAGAGATCCTTCTGGTACCGTCCCAGCATCCTCGTCAGCATGTCACCGTGTTTAGCGCTGAAGTAAACAGTGTCCCCTAATTCAGTCACTCGCTCGCCCAACCACTCGCTCGCTAACTCGCTCGCTCTCTGCGCGCCTGGCTCATGTGCTAGTTATGGTTAATCACTGGAAGCTAGACAATAGACAAGTAGCATAGCTGCAGCCAGAGCAGACAGCGTCCATTCACTTTTATCCACAGCAATGTTCTGCAGTTTTTAGTTTTTTTTTGTAATGGTCTTTTAAATTTTCTTCCCATGAGAAAATGCCAGATCGTATTCAGGCCCGTCCAATCACTGCAACTTCCGCTTCCCCAAAGTGCTTGCTGGCGCCGGTGCTTTTCACTCCGCAGTCCACCAGCTACAATATTAGCAATAAGCTAAACTACGAGCGACTGCAATTAACCCAGTGTTTCAGCGCAATGAGCCGCCCAACAGCCCTGAGGATGGGCAGTTTTGAGAGAGACAAAATGGCAGGATACTCGTATCCGTTCCCCCCTTTTAAGCTACGGCACGGGGTAACTGCTGCCCTGCCGTCACGGTGCTTTTCCAGCCGCGCTTCATATTTACTGTATCGGACATGAGGGTGGATCGTTTCGTGATTCTGTTTAGAAAATCTGCAAAGCTGGCACAAAGAGCAGCCCCTGATTTCCCATGAAAGTGAGCCATTTATGGTGAAATATTGCTGCGGACATTGCGAGTGATTTTTGTCAGTGAGGCCATTTTATTTTATCTTTTTTTCCCCTTTTTTTGTTGTTGCTGAGGCAGTACGACAGACAGACAGAACAGGTTGCGCTGGATTACACTCCTGACCTCGGACTGAAAAGTGGGAGGAACCCCTTATTTTGTCTCCTGGTATTCAAGGTTTAAACTCCCAAGATGTGAATCAGCTTAGCGTCGCTCTCCATAAAATGCACACACAAGTACACCCAGGCAGACACACACACGCGCACACACGCACGCACGCACGCATGCACGCACACACACACATACACACACTGTGCATGGAGCCTACCATTTCAGTTCAGATTTCAGTTATGAGTTACCTTAATATATTATTTTTGTACTCATTTAAATATATGTGATATATCAGAATCTCGAGCAGGCTTAAAATGATTTTGGTGTGATACAAGCATGAACATAAAATGTTTAGTACTTGCACGTTTAATATTCTATCTTGTCTATAAAATCCTTTTTTCCAATAATGACTGTAAAGGCGGAGAGAGTTTGCTTGGGGAATAGTTATTTTTAATGCAGGAGAAAGGGGTATTTTTAGATTTAAACAGTTGGAAAATTTGAGTTACACCCCAGATCTTGTAGAAATGTCATAAAAGATGTCTGTCAGTGTTGGGTTTCTCTGTGGAAAATGTCCTGGATGGGGGGGGGGGGGGGGGGGGTGGGGTGGGGTAGGTTGATGATAGCTCTATATGCTGCCACAGAATAGGAGGCTAAGGAAGTAGTAGACCAGATGCTCACCTGTGATTTGAATTTGAATGAAGCATCAGAGCTGGTGGGGCTTTGAGAATGATCCTTGCAGAGTGCTAGCTTCCCTGTTTAAGTAGACTCGGATATTACATTTAAGGCGCAAGCAATCTAGTAAAACAAGGACTGTTCTGTTCTTGTTTAACGGTCTACTTGTATCTGCCCCATATGCGGCCGGTCACATTGTCTATAACGGCAGTCAGTTGGAGGGAATGTAGATTAAAATTGTGGGTGCTACATAATCTGCACACATGGAGAATATTTGCCAAACAATGGCAGCTAACTAATGTTACCTCAAGCTAGACTGACGTGTGAACACACGTGTTTAGTATGTTGAAATCTATACGGAACAATAAATCTACAGACATGGAAAATCTGCCTAAGAAACAATAAATCTATGGACTAGAAATCTATTGCGAGAATTCAAAGAAATTATAGACTGAAAAATCTATATGGAGAAATAAATCCACAGGCAGAGGACCGTACAGATAAATCTACACTAAAAAGTAAATGCACAGAAAGGAATCTATAGAACAATCTACATGCAGAATTAAATCCACAGACAGAGGAATCTACAGATAAATCTACATGCAGAGAGGAATCTACAGATACATCTGCATGCAGAATTAAATCTACATGCAGAGAGGAATCTACAGATAAATCTGCATGCAGAATTAAATCTACATGCAGAGAGGAATCTACAGATAAATCTGCATGCAGAATTAAATACAGAGACAGAGAGGAATCTACAGATAAATCTATAGGCAGAATTAAATACAGAGACAGAGAGGAATCTACAGATGAATCTGCATGCAGAATTAAATACAGAGACAGAGAGGAATCTACAGATAAATCTACATGCAGAATTAAATACAGAGACAGAGAGGAATCTACAGATGAATCTGCATGCAGAATTAAATTCTCAGACAGAGAGGAATCTACAGATAAATCTACATGCAGAATTAAATCCATAGACATAGAGGATTCCACAGATAAATCGACGTGCAGAATTAAATCCGCAGACACAGAGGATATCTACAGGCAGAATGGCACCCGGTGGCCTTTATCTCCTTGTGCGAACTCTTTAATATTCTCATTAAGAGTGAGAGGGGAGATGAAACCGGGCCTCCTGCTCTTTAAAGCCTCTTGGTTTTTTTCTTTCGACCTCAGAGCAAAGGAAGAGGTGTCCTCTGGTGGCGGCCACAGAGGCATCCTGGGTCCCAGATGTGGAGTAAAATCGCTCGCAGTGCCTGGTTAATATTCATCCCCCCTCTCCGCTCTCCTCTCCTCTGCTGATGCCACCGACTGCACAGGAAACGCGGATGGGATGGGGGGTGTTTCGCCCTCAAGAAAGAAGCCCTCGTCGTTTCTACCTCAGAAACACACGAGGAAATATCAGCAGTTTTAAACATGCCATTTCCTCCCTAAGAAAGACTAAACTCAAAAAATGAACGCCGCTGTTGTTAGATTAATTGTTTTCCTACAGCAGGTCAATGCTTTCCTTTAATAGTATATCCATTATTGGGGTTTGTCTTTTGATAGCATTTATGTGGAGGTTTATTTTTCTGTCCTAGACAATGTGCTTTTTTTCACCAAAAAGGTTTTATTAGCTGTGGGATAACAATGCCATCTACAGTGACTCCACGTCTCTTCTCTGGGTTCTCTGCCTATAGAAACACCTTGTTGTGTTTCCCCCTTGGGTTTCTGCGCCCCAACAATACTGTTATCAGGTATATATTACAGAAAAATGTGTGTAGGTTTTCTGTTACATACTGATTTTTATAAAACTGTGAGTATACCAGTGAAAAACAGTATGTGTCCTACAATTGTTTTATGATGCTAGGTTATCATACCAATAATTGAAAGTCACTCCAGTGTTCTCGAGATCTCATACAGTAAATAAACAAAAAACACCTGCCCTAGTACTGACCCCAGCTTCACAACCAGTTTGTATCATTTATTTGATTTCCCATATCAGTTTTATTCATTGCTTGTTCTGCTTATAGATTGTTAACACATAACATTAAATGCATAATCAATAAGGTGTGAAGCAAAATGAATCACTGTCCATTTTCCCAAGGAAAACAGATAATGTGTTCTAATAAGACTTCTAAATGGACTGAGAAGTGCGTGTGTGTGTGTGTGTGTGTGTGTGTGTGTATTTCTGTTGATAGAAAAAAGCATCCCTGTTTACTGGTCTCTCCAAGGTTCTAGAACTATAACTGAATCACTAAGATTCATGAATTGTGCGCCGTGATCTTCGATTCAGAGTCCGAAAGACTCAGCTGGACTCACCTGCGTTTGAACCTGAAAAGCGACCGTTGGAATTGCCTATATTGAGAGTTGAAAAACAGCCCTTTTGTTTCATATGGCGGCCTAGAAAAAAGCAAAACCCTCCTGCTACACTGAGCTAGGAATATGTTAAATGTTTAAAACCCTGCAGCCAACCTAATGTAGGAAAGTCATGCAAAATAACAGCTCTGTGGTGATTTATGACCTTGCACATGCACAACATGTAGTGTTTCGGTATGTTGATGGCGATATTTTATCGGAGTGATTGTTATTCCCTCCAGAGAAAGATTGCAGGGATACACAGAGTCGACAGGCCACTGCAGTGAATGACTTTTCAAGTTCCGCTGTATTGGGGAACACTTTAGACCCATAGCAAAGGGAAAAAAAAAAATCTCAATTTAATTTCCTACCTTTCTTCTGTCTTGATAAATCTCAACTTTCAAGGCATGCATTGATAAAATGTAATCATTTTACTTGTGAATTCATTGTGAACTTGTAAGGCATGTCTAGCATACAGGGACAGAGGGGTAAAACTTGCTGATTCATGTAATGATATGTAGTTTTTTGAAATGCACGATTCATGAGAACCCATCTGAATTTTGATACACATCACCTGTCAATGAATCCAATGTGGTAGAGCATGCCCATGGATCATCCTGAAAAATAACTATTTTTGGCTGGAGGAGAAGCAATTACTTTTCATCTCTGCAGATTAAAAACTTTACAGTGCCGGGAACCCTTGTGCAAAACAGGAGCGCATGCTCATATTGAACATCAATCCCCTCGAGAGAATACAAAGATTTGTCATTTAAAATTCATTCAAAAAAACTTTTCCCAGAGCATTATTACATTCTCTCGGTAAAATAGCTGCTATTTTAAACTGAAATACAATTAAAAAGCAAAACAACCACAACATTTGTGTGTGCCACCTGCAGACTGCTGTCTTAGCGATGAGTACTGCGAGAGTTAGCACTGATTAATTCATGAACAGGAAGCCACCAGGCTTCATATCTGCCACCGTTGATGCTACACCTGGTGGGCTGTGATGTCAAACTGTTGACAGCAAGTGTTAAGAATATTAGGTCACTTTTGCAAATTTTCCCCAGTGACATTTTCAAGCAGAATAATCTTCAAAAACAAACTTCCATCCAAGTCAAAGAAGAACCACTCTCTACATATATAAATGCATACCTGCAACAAGGAAATACTTTTTTTTTTTAATACGGGGAACATACTTTAAAGTCTTTACTGATATTAGAGCACCAGAAAATGTCTAAGGCATAGGAAAACAGAATAACAGGGCAGTTGCCCTCATCAACTTCTGGGTGGTGTGAAGGCGTGGCTTAAGGGGATGGGAACCGCCTATTCCTTTTTTTCTTTTTTTAAGGGCTTTTTCAGCTCTGTTTGACAGCGCAGTGTAGAGAGTCAGGAACAATGGGAGTGAGAGAGAAAGGAAAGACATGCGACAAATGTTGCGCGGTCGGATTCAAACCGCCGACGTCGCGGCTCTCAATGAGCATATGGACAGTGCTCTCCGGGCCACACCACCGAGACGCCCACTGTCCGTTTCTGTCATGTGACTTACATCCCATTGAATACCTTAAGGATTAAGTGGCAACAACAGCAGAACTCTGATTATCCCTTAGGACACGCCTCCCCCCGACCTTATTTGACAAGTCATTAAACGTCACATAAATGATCTGCCTGTAACATACACAGCTTACATTTTTGAACATGCCGTCAATATTAAGTCCTTAAGGCTGCTGTGGCAGTGGCAGTGGCAGTGCAGTAGCTTGTATTTGAGCCTGCAACTCCTGAGCCGCAAGCTTGGTTCATTAAACTCTACAATACATAACCGCTCTATGTGTCAAAGAGCGATACAGACATGAAAGCCATCATCAAAGCATTGCCTTTTTGTGTTTCTGTCACTCTATGCATGATGTCATAATGAGGAATGGCATTGTCGAGCCAATAGCTACCTTTCATGGCATAATTTCTGGCTGCTCCGTTAGTGTAAATTATTTTACATGTAAATATCCCGTCTAATCCGCATTGGCAGAAATAGAGTTCATATATAGCTTGAACGTAGTCACGCATACTTTACCTAAATCAAAAATTACCGCTGAATGGCACTAGCAGTGCACCCATTAATGCCTTAATAACTAGGCTAATTTGTGGAACACTGTTGAGATTCAATGTCTTGCGTTAGGCGGTAACAAACCACCAATTAAGTGCCTGCCTCTGAAGGTCTTTTGTTTTGAAGGGAGCCGCCTAGACCCCCCCCCCCCCCACCCCACCCCCTCCGTTACCTCATATTGATGTTTCTTTCCTTTAAAAGCCATGCCATCTGCCACCGCCCCCCTAAAGATTTGGGTTTCAGCACACCATGTGCAGCCATAAATCAGCAGTAAAAGAGAAGGATTAGGGGGGCTTCAGACCACAGTGTGAGAATGCTAAAGTGCTGTGCGCAGTCTGCGCGGAGCCCGCAATGAGATTACGCCGCGTTTATATATTCCTGGATGAATACACGCTTCCAGGTTTCGCCAAAGTCGCTCCGTTCTTTCGCTGTAGAGTCCACGGATCAAATGTGAAAAGTATGAAAGTGCGACTGCAAAAAGGGAGAGCAAGAGAGAGAGAGAGAGAGATGCACAGCTGTGTAAATCATACATTTAATACCCCAGAAAAACTGTTCATTAACCTAAGATGGAAAATGTGGCAATGCGATGCTATTTGCATGTGACGCTTCATCATCGGCTCCTGAAGAATCGCGTGGTTTCGAACTGTTGTTGCCATTTGCATTGCAAAGCAGCAGAACAAAACGGAAAGAAAGAAAAAAAAAATCTAATGACATGATTCCTCAAGACTATCATTATCTACCCTGTGTTTGTGACAGCCCCCTGTTGCGCACTGCCTAAATATTAACTGTATACATAATTACTTTGCTCTAAGATGGATTCGACTCCATCAGATAGATGCAGATCGCAAGGCTTTCAAATCTTGAAACAATTAATGACCCACCAGGAGAGTTTTTTACACACTGATGCCCGTATTCAATCAACATATTCAATCGACCTTTATATCCTAAACTTTGTCAGTAACACATTAAAAAAGTGAAGATTGTTGTTTTGTTTCTTACCCAGCTTTCAGTCCAGCAGAAATGAATAACAGAAATTGTACGTAGGTGAATTGTAAATACATTTTTTTTAAACTGTTCTTCAGCAAACTTTACATGGTTTGGAGCACAGGTCTCCTTGTCCTCACCCTCCCAGATTTGCAGATAACATTTAAGCGATGGGACAGGTGTAAATATTTGACTGGCCATTCCAAAAATGGGAGAAAGCTTCAAAATAGGGAATACAAATGCATGAAATAAAAATATGTCTCATTAAAATGTGCCACTCAAAGTAAGTAAAAAAGCATACTATCTTGATCTGGACTGGATATTCACATTCTGTAGTATACATTTGTTGAATAGAACAGAGTCTGCACAGATAAATGGGATAAGTGGACATTTCAAATCATTCTGTTTGTTTTAGATGTTTGGAAAACATCTTACATACAGATTTTGAATAGCAGTCCGGTCATGTATCATTGACTCCCATACATTTTTACTCCCCTGTGAATTTGTCAAATCCCTTAATTTGGATATTCCCCTACCATCTGGCAAGTGTGCTTACTGCAATCTTAAAGCCAGTTAATGCATTTTTTATTGCATTTTGCAACATTTGTTATTTCGATACCATGGTTGTTAGCTCCCTGGAAAAATAACAGTGAAGAGGAAATTGCCATAAAACATCCGGTTGAAGGGAAGGTGCACCATCTGAATCCACATGTGGAACTGGATGGAAATCATAAATCTCACATTCAAATCTCACAGCCTGCAAACACATTCGACACCGTCAGAATTTTTCTCCCTCAATTTGACAATGAAGCCCCAATAATCTCATTTAAGGGGAAATATGAAGAGAGGCTGGTGGTGGCGTGGAATAAATTGGACGTGTTAAAAGGCACAGCCGGAGCGCGAAGCCGTTGTTGCCGCATCTCATTAGCCTCGCTCTCTTTTTCCTTAATGAACCCTTGCATTTCGGTCTGCGTTGGGTTGCTGCGAGCGCGAGACAGGCTCCCGCGGTGGGGCGGGATGCCCCACAGGGAGAGGTAGAACCCAAGGCCCTTCACCTGCTTAATGCACAGCCTCGGCAGGGACGGTGGCATATTTTTGGAAGGGAGGCGGGGGCAGGGGGTCCACTCACGCAGGTACGGCTCAGTCATCGAAAGCTCGTAAGCAGATTTAAACCCCTCAATAAAAGACACAGCATGCCACGGGGCATAATCGCTTCATTTAAAGCATCAGGTGGTGTCTACTGCCGACACCCGCGTGTCAAATTGAGCCTCTGGACTCCTTTCCCAATCGCTCGGAGAGCGACTTTCGCCGTGCCGTACGGTTGTTTTGCGGTAATTGAGTTTTTCGAAGTGCATTCGCAGAGGTCCGTGCGCGGGACCATCGTATTTGTCTGTCTGCTTTTTAAAACGTAACCCATGGTGACGGTTATCTTCAGTTCCCTCTGAAAATCGGGTCATCAGTATTCTCTTGAATCTTACTCGCAGGGTGCTGATTTTCACAGAGTGCACATATTGTTCCATTTGCCTCTAGCCAGGTTTTGGCGTAAAGTGGCACGTACATACGAGAATGGTGTGACACTGCTATCAAGAGGCAACATTAGGGCCCCAATTTAGGTGACATGCAGTGGTTATTGAATGCGCGACGCAATCAACTGCCTCTGATGAAAAGAGGCCTGCCCAAATCAATTTTACATCTAATGGTGCTAGCACATGCGGCACAAGTGGTAAGTGGTCTGGTGATATTTCCTTAATGAGTTGAAGGTGTGATACTGGGGTGGTTGTACACAAGCTAATCAGGGCACCTACCACATTAAGTTTAAATGAGTGTTTGCATCCTCCTGTGGCGTACTTGTTATTTTCCTACATTATTGGTTTGGCGCCTGTGTTCTCCACCGCTGTCCTGCCTAGTGTGAGGGTTGTATTTTATGTCCTGTCCAAATTGAAAATCCATCCAAAATACATTTTTACATAATGGTTTTCACAATAATATAATGGGGCGCTGGCAGTCCTTGTCGAAAACATTCAGTAGCTGCGTCCCAATATTCTTCACTCCTCTCCTCCTTTCCTCCACTGCCCCACTACCACTTGTCTCATACCGGGAAGTATGCAAAACTGCCTGAATGTTTTGAGTACTAGCAGTTGCATGTACAGTATACAGTGTACCTGACATTGCGGTTTGCGGCGAGACATTCATCCATTTGTAGCCATTTGTAATTAATATGTAGCCTAATCAGCATCATTAGATTAGGACACAAAGATCGGTTTCCGGGGCTTGGAGGAGAGGAGGTGGTAGTGGAGGAAAGGAGGATGCATTTTTAGAGTACTGGAATGCACCCACTGTCTTTTGCTGTGAATATTTGTGAAACTGCAATCGAGCGCAGTCAATGTCACCTGCACTCAAAACGTTCAGTTAATTCAACTCTAACGGAGTTTATTTGAGTGATGTGTTCCGAGCTTATGTGAATCCAACAGGGATGAAATGTACTCTACCGGAGTTGATTCAACAATGAACATTTTCGGTGCGCGGGACAACAGGGACGCCGAACCTGTCCAGAAACCCCCCCGCTTCATTTGATGCTGCTCGAGGCAGGGGCCGCAAAGTAAATGTATTCTACGCAGCAGCTTTACTGAATTTACATGGTTTTAGGCCAAACTGTCACCCGTGTGGTACGGGGCGTACGTATGCCCTCTGTATGTGCCCCCAGAGAGTCGGGCGTGAGGCGCTGAGGCAGAACAAAAGGGCAGAAATCACGCCTGGAGAAACAGAAGCGGGCTTTCTCAATTTCGCCACGAGCGCGCTACAGATCTCCCCCAAGCTACTGGGCCGTGGGAGGGGCACTGCCGCCCGCGCGCGGATGCCTCCCCGCTCCCTGCCACATTCAATTAATCTTTATTTATCAAATTACTTTATTATTAGCTGTCAGATTTTCCGGAGAGAAAATTCCTCTCTGGGAGCGCTGAATCCTGCATGCCAGTAACCCCCGCCTTCCGCAGAGCGGCCCACGCGACGTGCCGCGGCGCGGCTAGCTCAGGTCGATGGAGACGCGCGTCTCTCGCCGATGACAACCGGCAACCTGCGGGTGGCTAGAGAGCGACAAGGGGCACGCGTATGGGTGAGTGACTCGAGGAGTCGGGGCTGATTTAAACCAGCTTTTATCCCTGGCAGGGCGAAGCCACTTGTGTTCTGCTGGTCATGGTTGACTACTGACAGAAAGAGCCCAGCCTAGAACTAGTGATCTCTAAACTATGGGCTTCATCGTGCACATGTGGCCTGTGCCCTTACCCACTGAGCCACCAAATAGCTTCCTGTAATGTATGCACGTCTGTTTGAAGAGCGCTGTGACCTTGCGGGTGTGTATTGGTGGTAACCCAGTGCACAGTAGTATTTTGGGCTGAAGCCCCTATTACTATCAAGTTGGCACCAATTCACACCTCCAATGAAATTATGTAAAAAAATGCCCACGTAAAAAAGACAACTAAAATTAGACATTATCATTGCACTTCCAGTAGTGTTTTTTTCCATAATACTGTAAGTATGCAACCCAAAATCTTTTTTGTTGTCAGACACAGATCCTCTAATACTGTATGAGACAATGATGCAATTAATCTGTGATGTCACTACAATCTTGAGGATCATTGTAGGCTGTGACATCAAGTCACACGGTGTTTAGACCTAACTAGCAAACGGTACAAGTAAATATGGACTAGAGATTCACTGCATACTGTGAAAGGGCAACATGTACAAAACATTGCTACAATGTTGTCGTTCAGACCCACCAACTCACAGCCTTACACAATCATACTGTAACATTTTAAAAGGTTGCAATAGTGTTTTGTGTTAGATGAGATGATTTGTTTCTCCTGTTCCAGAGAGTCCCTGTTTCCGTTACTTTTATGTTCCTGCTGAATTTGAATTAATCACAGTGTTTTCACTGAGCTGTTTTTAAATAAATGTTATTATTATTAATTATTTTTTTACTAATCTGGGTTCGCCATCTCTCAACAGATTTTTTGCAGCCAGTCTTTTGAAAACGATGTGTTGGTGGAAGCGTGACTAAAAAGCGTTAATAAAAAGATCACAGAAAATGTGTGGCTTCAACTAACTTTTGCTCATTTGGGTCACTTATTCAAGTCTGTAATACTTATTATTATTCAACATAACCTCAAATGCAACTGTCCAGTGATGAATTCTGATAGTCTGTTTAAAAGATTGTGTGTGTGTGCTTGTCCCTAGTATTTGAAGTTTATGAAAACATCATCAGAATATTTGATTTATTTTTGGTCCTAAAAAGTGGCTGTATTGATTCAGTGATGAGAGCAATGACTGCCTTTTTAAAAGTTTGTTGTAAGGACCCCATTGTTTACTCATAACACTTTGTTTGACCTTGAAGCATTAACCTCAATAAAAGTTAATTCCTGCAGAATAAGAGAGGATCAGAAGTTCTGCTCATTGTGTGTGTGTGTGTGTGTGTGTGTGCGTGTGTGTGTGTGTGAGAGAGAGAGAGAGAGAGAGAGAGAGAGAGAGAGAGCGCAAACCTGGCAACAGACTACTTTCTTGTTTTGGAAAGAACAGGTCAGAAGAGAAATATTGTGATATTGTAAAACAACCACTCTATCCAAACTTCCAAGTAAAGAGGTGTGTTATCGTCGAATAAGCTCATTGTTTTTAAAAACGGAACTAATTATGTTAGCAAATTACTGAATGTGCAACACACTGACATCCACAGAAACTACTGTCTTTATAGTTATCTTGTCTTGGCGACGGAGATAGCAACTTACTGAAAAGTCCCTAGCACCCGTGTTTAACCTGCATTATTTTAACGGTTGCTATTTTAGACCTGCTATGTGATAGATGTCTTCATTAATTAACAATGGCTGTCAGCTGCTGAAATATATGATGAGAGTGGTATTGTGTGATTGTACTGTAGATTGCACGTGTTATCAAGAAACATGTACACAGGTAGAGTATTTCAGTCACTATAATGCAAGGTGCAGTGAAGAATCTTCCTTCTAGGCATGATTGAAAACAGGCCCTTATTACACAACTTGTCAGTAATTGATGCAGTTGGTCACAGCTGTGTTTTTTTTCACTGCTGACCCCCTGTATTACCTATTGACTCTGCCCTGTGCAGACTGGATGCACGCAGCTTCTAAAATATATATTAGTCAGTCAGGTTTTACAGTCTTAAATAGGAAAAAAAAATTGAAAAAAAATCCAACCAATCAGAAGGCAGTGGCCTGGAGAGGGCGGGAGACACTGTGTGTAGGAAGCCATGAGGCCTATAGCACACCCGTAGGCGTTCTCATAATGCAGAATACAGAGTGTAGTAGGTGACCCTGAAATGTCGGAAGGGGCAATGCACACAGGTGTGGCAACAGCTGCACTGGCACAGTTTCTAACAACAACCGCAACAACACTTATAATAAATATAATAGTAATAATAATTGTTGTATTACTTTTGTATTGCTTTGAGGTTCTACACTTCTGTAAATCGCTCTGGAGTATCTGCTTGGTAATACTAATAATAATAGCAGCATGCCACATTTAAAGACACCAATATTTATATACGATTGTACACCTTAAGCCTTAAAAAAAGTCACACTGAGAAACATGTCAGACAAATAAAAAGTGACAACAGTGGACAACAGCACATCACCCCACAAACGAGGTCAACGGGGTGTTCCAGGGGTGTTTGGATGCGTCAATAAATTAGGCAACGACCCCCGACTCTTCTCATCCCCGATCTTTATGTTAAGCCAAGTCGTTTCCCTGGAGTTCACATTCAAACACATATTATCCTTTTTCCAAAAAAAATTAAAAAATGGATTTCAAACTTCAAAATTTCATATTCATGGCATCATATTTTAATGTAAATAACCTGAGCATTGTCACCTTTTTGGAAAAATACTTGTTTCTTCATTATTAAACTGCGGGTCTATATCGGCATATTTTTTTTACATCCTCACTCTCATATTATATACAGCATTATAAAAAAAAAAGAATGATTGATTTAAATTATACCGACACATCTGAATATGTTGTGAGATAAATGTTATTAAATATGTATTCAGCTGAAATCTGTTTTTTAATGCTCTGCCTGTCAGGGGGTTGTTCCTCCATATAAATATTTGTTACATGAAAGCATGATTAATATGTGTTAGGTGAATACAGAAAGATAAAAATCAATGTTCCCTGACTGGTAGGGCAGGGTAACTAATTCTCAAGGTTTGCGTCTAAGAATTTCACTAATGAGCCTGTTTAAAAAAAATAAAAATAAAAAGTAAAAAAATTATTAACATCTGACATTTTTCATTCCTTTGACTCTTTCGTTCTTCAGCCTGCAGCGATACCGCGATCGTCGGTGCATTATTTCAAACGCTGCAACTCCCAGTCGAAGCCTCCCCCCGATCATCTATTAATGAAGTGGAAGCTCTTCGGGGGCAGCATTGATTTACAGCGCTCACCTCGTCCTTTTCATTCGCTCCAGGTTTATTTATTTATCTATTCAGTCATCTATTTATTCATCTGGGACGTCCTATCTTCCACGGTGACTAGGCTACGGGCCGCTACAGTGTATGAGCACTGAGGAGGATAGCGCCAGAATAAGTACTTACGGCCTGTAACACCTTGGCTGGTTCTAGCACAAACACTGCGCCTACAATTACTCAAGAGCAACAAGCCTTCAGTATGTTAAATTAGCATGCGCGCCATGGCAACTAAGAGTGACATCAGCTTATGTCATAGCCTTCATAGCCACGGCGACACTGCTACAGTTTCTAACCGCTTTCATGCATTATTTATCAGTTACACCGTCGCTGAGGGATGTCGTACCCTCATGCTAAGCAGCGTGGACAGGGGCCTCTAATCTTCGTACAGGGCTGCTGCTCCACACTTGGGTACGTTCAAACCTAACGCAGAACCGATTGGACAACCGGCAGTATTTTATCGCAGATGAAACAGTGTTGTGATCACACAACAGGACAGGGTGCGAGACGATCTCAGGGGCTTGAGAGTTTAACGGTAATACATAAATAATTATATGAATAAAATAAATTACACTACTAAGTTATTTCAAGTGAACTGGATTGGTTATCGCAGCAGTAAGCAAGAATAATGTTTTCTTAAGTGGGTTTGAGCAGGAAGAGGCGGATAATGAAGATGGTTGAGCAAGAAATAAACATGACAGAGTCACAGAGGAATCAGAAGAGCCTTAAGGCAGACATATCACATCACCAATTCAGTTAAACAACTCCTGCGCTAACGTCTGAGAGAGCACCCGCATATTCTCCAATATTTTGCATTACAAGGGCCAAGCATTATCATCAATCGGGTGCTTTTGCATGTAATTCAGTCCTCCAGTGGCAAGATGGCAGTGCAACGTGAAAAAGCTGTGCAAGTGGCAAGCCAGTGGCGCAGGAGAAGGCGGCTTTCGTCCTTACAAGAACAGGTGAGGAGACATAACAAAAGGGCTTCAAAGCCTTTTGCAACCGGGCAGCAGGTATCCTCAACTGCTTGTCAAGGGAGGAGCAACCTGTTCCTACTTTCTGTCAACATCAAGTTCAAATATTGTCATTCATAGATTATAGATTTATACATCAATACAACCCCTAGGACATCACCTGTGACACTTGGTTCATTTCAGAATGCATTTGATATGACTATTAAAAAGGTGAAGGGTTTGCAAAGAGAATAGCATAGACATTACATTACATTACAGGCATTTAGCAGACGTTCTTATCCAGAGTGACTTACACAACTTTTTAGCATTTTTGACATATTATCCATTTATACTGCTGGATATATACTGAAGCGATGCAGGTTAAGTACCTTGCTCAATGGTACAACATCAGTGTCCAACCTTTCGGTTACAAGGCCAGTTCCTTAACCATTATACTACACTGCCGCCCAGTGACTGCTATCGTGTCACCTTAGGCATCGTCGATCTTTACTTGAACCGGGATTGATGTGCCCATGTGGGTGAGGATCAAGGATTGAGATAGTGAACGGTTGCCACCCAGTACACACTATATGGGTCTACCGATATAGACAGCACCTTGCATGAGTATCGTAATTGCAGGGCTACATTGATGTGATTGATTGACTAATCCCTTATGTGGAATTAATTAACCGATTGTAATGGGGTGCGTGACGTGTGAGGTGGGAGGAGCCAAACGCAGCAAGGGGATTCAATAAGCCCTTAGGCCACTAAGGCGGGATAACCGCAGATAAGGGAGGAGACAAGACAAGGAACACAAACACCACTACAGACGCTACTAATGGCTAACTGTCAAACGCCAAATAGAGCGTAAAGACAGGGATCAAAACAGCCAGAAATGATAAGCGCCCTGTCTCGGTAACGAGACAAAATAAGAACGGGCGAGTAGCGTACAAACAAACATAACACAACAAACAAACACAGCAAAATAATACGATGGTAAGAGAGGGGGCGACAGGAACAGATCCAACGTTCCCAGGCTACTCTCAAACTCGCGGTCAAACACAACCGTGTCCATAGCATCGCCCAAGCTTCCCCAATGGAAGACATGCACCTAAAAAACGAACCAGAACAGTAGTTCCGTACAAAATCGTCAAAACTCCATGCAAGGAGAAAGGCACCGAAAGGAACGAACAGGACAGGCAGTACCGGAGATTTACCGGCTAGACCAAAGCGAGATTTATAGAAAATAAACACCCTGCCTCTCTATGATGAGGAATATAATGAGGCGCACAGGAACAGAGACTTAACGTTCCATGGCGGGACAAATAGGCTCGCAGTCCAATGCAGAACACAAAGAGGGTAAACACCCGATCTCCCAGGAGAGAGAAACATTTTACAGGTGAGCCGAACGGAGCACCGTCGTCCCATGACTTTACTATGCACAGACTAACGCAAGCTAAAATGGAACAACCGCCCTAGCCTCTCAATAAACGAATAAATTAAACGAGGCGAAAATGGAACCGAGATTTAACGTTCCATGGCTAGTTTAATAAGTAGCAGTCAAATGCAGAAAGCAAAGCGGTAAACA
The DNA here is from genome assembly GCA_029718625.1 of Synaphobranchus kaupii. NCBI lineage: Eukaryota > Metazoa > Chordata > Actinopteri > Anguilliformes > Synaphobranchidae > Synaphobranchus > Synaphobranchus kaupii. The sequence goes on from CM056394.1 coordinate 16,482,424, forward strand.
CCCGATCTCCCAGGAAGGAGAAACACTCCACAGGTGAGCCGAACGGAGCACCGCCGTCCCATAACTACTATCCAAAAGACTCATGCAAACTTAGATTGGAACAACCGCCCTAGCCTCTCAGTAAAGGAATAAATGAAAACGAGGCGAAATGGAACAGAGCTAACGTTCCGAGGCTATTATTAAAAACACGCAGTCAGACAAACACGTCCACAGCATCGCCCAAGCTCCACACAAGGAGACAACACACCCGGAGAACGAAACCGAAGAACAGTTCACAACAATCGTCTCGCAGGCAAAAAGGCGAACAGGACTGCTATAACAAAGACCTACGCAAATAGCACGACAGCCTCAATATAAATAAAAACCCTGAGTCACAACAAAGGGGAACGTAGTCCACGAGAAGGAGACAACAGGGAAAAACCGTACCAAGCTACTAACTGGCTTACCGTAACCAGGAAATCAGTAGAAGCTAACACGCCAGGTCTCTCCACAAGAAAACCACCAACCGGCGAAAAGGAACAAAGAACAGTTACTCTACACTTCGACAAGCTAAGCAACCCAGCCGAAGCGAAACGCCAGATCTCATATGAGACCATATGCACCGAGAGGCGAACAGAACACAGTTCCGACCATCGCCCAAATCTCCATACACGGAGGAAAACGCACACAGGCGAAACTAGAGCAGAGATTTTACAGTCCCAAACTTCTACGAGATAATCCACTAGTAAGCCAGCAAGAAATAAGCCCTATCTCACCAAGAGACATTAAAAATGGGCGAGTAGCCAAAATGGTACGAGCACTCACAACCAAACATACACCACAATACAAAACAATTAACAATTAATGTAGAAGCCCCGAACGTAGAAAACGGCAGGCTTATATACCCCTCTCCAGGAGACAAGCCACAGGTGTAAACGCTTAACAAAAGATCAGACAACCCAGCAGGGCGGAGCAAGCATCTACCAAAAGGGCAGCGCCCTCGCGTGGCCACCAAAGAGAACGACCGCAAGGGGAAACAGGGTCAAAACCATGACAGGACCCCCCCTCTAAGGGGCGACCCAGGCGACCCCAGAAATAAAAACCATGCGGACGTTCCTGGAGAGAAATACCCGATAAAACACATACAAATATATTTTATTTTATCTTTTTTTTTTTTTGTTGGAAGGGAAGGGAGGGTGGGACTAAGGGTGAGGGGGGTGTGGAACAAACTTGTGCCCGGCTAAAAGTACCCTGGGAACACTCCTAAGCACCCTGGTTCCTGACTACCTAACCCAAAACCTTACTACGCCTAACTGTCTTCATGAGGCGTGCCGGGCAAGAGGCGACTTTAAACACTTAACTCAAGGGCAATGGCCTACAAACTGAGACCAAAGCCCTTGAAATGCGTACCCCTGACGGGGATAAAATCCCCACCCAGGATTACCTCAAAAATAACAAAGGCAAAATAACAAAGTAGTGGGCCGCAGGGAAACCAAATGAGGTAAACTGGCCCACTCGGCGCCTACCTACCAGGGTAGCTGGAAAACAAAAAACACCCAGGTACTAAACAATAAAACCAAGACACAACCACAAACAGTAACCATTAAAACCCCTCTTAAAAAGAATTCCCCTAAAAAAGCCGCTGGCCCCAATAATGGCTTCTACATTCTGTAATGGGGTGCGTGACGTGTGAGGTGGGAGGAGCCAAACGCAGCAAGGGGATTCAATAAGCCCTTAGGCCACTAAGGCGGGATAACCGCAGATAAGGGAGGAGACAAGACAAGGAACACAAACACCACTACAGACGCTACTAATGGCTAACTGTCAAACGCCAAATAGAGCGTAAAGACAGGGATCAAAACAGCCAGAAATGATAAGCGCCCTGTCTCGGTAACGAGACAAAATAAGAACGGGCGAGTAGCGTACAAACAAACATAACACAACAAACAAACACAGCAAAATAATACGATGGTAAGAGAGGGGGCGACAGGAACAGATCCAACGTTCCCAGGCTACTCTCAAACTCGCGGTCAAACACAACCGTGTCCATAGCATCGCCCAAGCTTCCCCAATGGAAGACATGCACCTAAAAAACGAACCAGAACAGTAGTTCCGTACAAAATCGTCAAAACTCCATGCAAGGAGAAAGGCACCGAAAGGAACGAACAGGACAGGCAGTACCGGAGATTTACCGGCTAGACCAAAGCGAGATTTATAGAAAATAAACACCCTGCCTCTCTATGATGAGGAATATAATGAGGCGCACAGGAACAGAGACTTAACGTTCCATGGCGGGACAAATAGGCTCGCAGTCCAATGCAGAACACAAAGAGGGTAAACACCCGATCTCCCAGGAGAGAGAAACATTTTACAGGTGAGCCGAACGGAGCACCGTCGTCCCATGACTTTACTATGCACAGACTAACGCAAGCTAAAATGGAACAACCGCCCTAGCCTCTCAATAAACGAATAAATTAAACGAGGCGAAAATGGAACCGAGATTTAACGTTCCATGGCTAGTTTAATAAGTAGCAGTCAAATGCAGAAAGCAAAGCGGTAAACACCCGATCTCCCAGGAAGGAGAAACACTCCACAGGTGAGCCGAACGGAGCACCGCCGTCCCATAACTACTATCCAAAAGACTCATGCAAACTTAGATTGGAACAACCGCCCTAGCCTCTCAGTAAAGGAATAAATGAAAACGAGGCGAAATGGAACAGAGCTAACGTTCCGAGGCTATTATTAAAAACACGCAGTCAGACATAAACACGTCCACAGCATCGCCCAAGCTCCACACAAGGAGACAACACACCCGGAGAACGAAACCGAAGAACAGTTCACAACAATCGTCTCGCAGGCAAAAAGGCGAACAGGACTGCTATAACAAAGACCTACGCAAATAGCACGACAGCCTCAATATAAATAAAAACCCTGAGTCACAACAAAGGGGAACGTAGTCCACGAGAAGGAGACAACAGGGAAAAACCGTACCAAGCTACTAACTGGCTTACCGTAACCAGGAAATCAGTAGAAGCTAACACGCCAGGTCTCTCCACAAGAAAACCACCAACCGGCGAAAAGGAACAAAGAACAGTTACTCTACACTTCGACAAGCTAAGCAACCCAGCCGAAGCGAAACGCCAGATCTCATATGAGACCATATGCACCGAGAGGCGAACAGAACACAGTTCCGACCATCGCCCAAATCTCCATACACGGAGGAAAACGCACACAGGCGAAACTAGAGCAGAGATTTTACAGTCCCAAACTTCTACGAGATAATCCACTAGTAAGCCAGCAAGAAATAAGCCCTATCTCACCAAGAGACGTTAAAAATGGGCGAGTAGCCAAAATGGTACGAGCACTCACAACCAAACATACACCACAATACAAAACAATTAACAATTAATGTAGAAGCCCCGAACGTAGAAAACGGCAGGCTTATATACCCCTCTCCAGGAGACAAGCCACAGGTGTAAACGCTTAACAAAAGATCAGACAACCCAGCAGGGCGGAGCAAGCATCTACCAAAAGGGCAGCGCCCTCGCGTGGCCACCAAAGAGAACGACCGCAAGGGGAAACAGGGTCAAAACCATGACACCGATGGCACGACAGATGTTTGATTTTTATCCCTCCCGTGTTGTTGTTGTGTTCTGTTTGCGATTTCACATTCAAAATGGAACCCACTTTTGACATGTTCAAAATTTGCAGTTGAATGATGCTTCTGTAACATGCGAGGAGAAAATTAAATGTGAATAATAAGTGGTTGTTTGCAAGGAGCAAGAGCCTGTTATGGTGGGGGAGAAAAAAAAAGATTTCAGTTGATTATATGTGGCCAATATACTTCAGCATCATCATTTGATTAACTTGGCCTACTGCCAACAACTGCTACTGGGTTTGAGAAAAAGTAACAATATGAAAGAACACTTTGAATGTGAGAACTTACAAATTTAGCTTTATCCCTTATTTAGCTAAATAAGGAATACTTTTTTGTACATCAACCAAAAATTAATGAAAGGGTAATGCTGCCCAGTTTTCCTTTAAATAGTATTATGGATATCTGTTAATATGAGACATCTACCATTTAAATATTTAACAGAATGGCAATAAAAAAAGGTTAAGGTTGAACTGACAACATACTAAAATCAATTGGATTTTTAGAAAATGAAAAAAAAAAATATTGTACAACATCATTCAGATATTCATGAAACCCCAGTAACGGTACACGTATTGGATGATGTATCAAGGGCATTTTCACAGCAGTAGTTTATTTCTGATGAAAAGTACTTGTTTTGTCTAAATTGATGTTTCCCTTGTGCGAGCACGGTAATGGAAGTGACTCTTCATCTGGTCCTCTTTGTGATTCGCCTGCGTGCTTTCTTTGATATTTTAACCCCTTGTTTATTTTCAGATGAGGTTGTTTCCGCTGAACCAGATCTATCCGCCCCTGATAACTCCCCCCCCAGCCCATTCCACCCCCCTCCCTGCTGTGATACAGACAGGCAGCACTGGAACCCCTGCCTGTGGTTTTAATTACTGACAGTAACCTGGGGAGCCAGTGGGGCGGACATGCCGCGGCTCAACTTTGATGTTCTCCACAAGGCCAAACAGCTCAGAGAATGAGCCGGAACAAAAGATGAAACAAATGCTCACCAATACAAAAAAATACATCTTTTCCTTCCTCTTCCTTTTTTAAAGAGAATTTGCCTGTCTGGACTGTTAATCACATCTCACAATCTTTTAGTTGGCAGTTTATTTCTACTTTTTTTTTTCTGCTGGGTGTAATGTTGAGTAATTGAATTTGTGTTGTAATTAAATTCTAATTCCCCAGAAAAATGGCAGCTGTTTCAAATCTTTAGTAATGTAGTTGGCTTATTAATATTTTGCATCATGTTGTGGCATGGAAACCTGGTTAACATCACATGACAGGTTCTTCATTTGATCATTTCTTTCTCAGTCACATGCACCACTCAATAGTAGTACTACAACTACGACTACTGCTACTAGTACTGCTGCTGCTGCTGCTGCTGCTGCCACTGCTACTGCTGCTGCTACTATAACTACTACTACTGCTGCTGCTACTACTACTACTGCTGCTACTACTACTACTACTACTACTACTACTACTACTACTGCTGCTACTACTACTACTGCTGCTGCTACTATTACTACTACTACTACTGCTGCTACTACTATTACTGCTGCTGCTGCCACTGCTACTGCTGCTGCTACTATAACTACTACTACTGCTGCTGCTACTACTACTACTGCTGCTACTACTACTACTACTACTACTACTACTGCTGCTACTACTACTACTACTACTGCTGCTACTACTACTACTACTACTGCTGCTGCTACTACTACTACTACTGCTACTATTACTACTGCTGCTGCTACTACTACTGCTGCTGCTACTACTACTACTACTGCTGCTGCTACTACTACTACTACTACTACTGCTGCTACTACTACTACTACTACTACTACTACTACTGCTACTATTACTACTGCTGCTGCTACTACTACTGCTGCTGCTACTACTACTACTACTGCTGCTGCTACTACTACTACTACTACTACTACTGCTGCTACTACTACTACTACTACTACTACTACTACTGCTGCTACTACTACTACTACTGCTACTATTACTACTGCTGCTGCTACTACTACTGCTGCTGCTACTACTACTACTACTACTGCTGCTGCTGCTACTACTACTACTACTGCTACTACTACTACTACTACTGCTGCTACTACTACTACTACTACTGCTGCTACTACTACTACTACTACTACTACTACTACTACTACTGCTGCTACTACTACTGCTGCTGCTACTACTGCTGCTGCTGCTGCAACTACTACTACTGCTGATACTACTACTGCTGCTACTACTACTACTACTACTACTACTACTGCTGCTACTACTACTACTACTACTACTGCTGCTGCTGCTACTACTACTACTACTGCTACTACTACTACTACTACTGCTGCTACTACTACTACTACTACTGCTGCTACTACTACTACTACTACTACTACTACTACTACTACTACTGCTGCTACTACTACTGCTGCTGCTGCTACTACTGCTGCTGCTGCTGCAACTACTACTACTGCTGATACTACTACTACCACTACTACTTTTACTACTACTACTGCTGCTGCTACTACTACTACTACTTTTACTACTACTGCTGCTGCTGCTACTACTACTACTACTACTTTTACTACTACTGCTGCTGCTGCTACTACTGCTGCTGCTACTACTACTACTGCTGCTGCTACTACTGCTGCTGCTGCTACTACTACTACTGCTGCTGCTACTACTACTACTACTACTACTACTACTACTACTACTGTTGCTACTACTACTACTACTACTACTGCTACTACTATTGCTACTACTACTACTACTACCACTAATAATAATAATTAGAAGATAGAACTCAGTAGAGCGAATAAACTCCGCCAACACTATGCAATTGTCATGATACGCCAGTTCCACATGTTGGATATTCAACAAAAGGATATTAATCATTTCCTCCATGCCCTTGATCTGGAAATGCACTCATTGTCATGACTGTATCTCAAATCAGGCATGGGATATGCCTGTTTCAATTCTAACCACTCTTTTTGGTCGGTTAAGCATTTTAGTCGGTTATCACACCGCAAGCTTTCCAGCACCCCCAATTTGTTTGATTGGGCCACTGTCACATGGCCAATCAGCACTGTGCTTGTTCAGTGGTCAGAAATGAGCTCTCCAGCAACCTATTTGTTTGATTGAATAATGGGTTGAATAAAGGGTTTGTCTCTTACATCTGCTGATAGGCTTACAAAAAGTTTCATTGTGTTCTGTGAATCTGTTCGGAAGTTATATGCCTTTTTGTGTGAAGCTACGCCCACTGACACGCCTCCCTTTGGACAATCTGTCACGGTATTTGAGGTTGCCGTGTTCTTTCTTGCGGAAGCTCCTGCTCTGCTGCGGGACGGGATCCGTGCCGGGTTTTTTCCCTCTTATGAATTCAGCGTTCGAGCGCCTCCAGGGATCTTCCATTTTTACTAAACTCGACCTCCGCAACGTCTATAATCTGTTGCGTATGCGGGAAGGAGATGAATGGAAGACTGCATTTAATATGCACAGCAGACACTACGAGTACCATGTCATACCATTCGGGCTCACTAGCGCCCCCTCTGTTTTTCAGGCGCTAGTGTACGATGTGCTCAGGGAAATGCTAGAGAAATTTGTGTTCGTTTATTTGGACGACATTTTGGTCTTCTCTTCCAGTCTCACTGAACACATCGGACACGTTAGACAGGTCCTGGAGGCTATACTCAAGGCTCAGTTATTCGCTAAAGCTGAGAAATGCGCTTTCCACTCCGAATCTGTGTCTTTTTTGGGGTTCATTATATCGGGAGGTAAGATCCAAATGGACCCTGGAAAAATTTTGGCGGTCAAGAATTGGCCAACCCCCGATTCAATAAAGCAAGTACAGTGCTTTTTGGGGTTTGCTCATTTTTACCGTCGTTTTATTTGAGATTTTAGCACGGTTGCTGCCCCCATCACGGCGCTGACCAAGAAAACGGCGGCTACGCAGTTTCAGTGGACACCCAAGGCAGAGGCCGCATTCACGAGTTGAAAAACAGATTTTGCTCCGAGCCTATTCTTGTCACTCCTAACCCGTCGCTTCCTTTTGTGGTCGAGGTCGACGCATCTGAATTAGGAGTGGAGGCTATCTTGTCCCAGCGCTCGCCCCTGGATGGGAAATTACATCCGTGTGCCTATTTTTCTCGTGGACTAACCCCAGCCGAAAATAACTATGATGTAGGGGACCGGGAGCTTTTGGCCGTAAAATTGGCGCTAGAGGAGTGGCGTCATTGGCTCGAAGGGGCTGAACACCCTTTTACGGTTTGGACCGATCATAAGAACCTTGAGTATATTCAAGGGGCCAAGCATCGCAATTCCAGACAGGCGCGCTGGTCACTGTTTTTCTCAAGGTTCAACTTCATCCTAACCTATCGGCCAGGGTCTAAAAACATTAAGCCTGATGCGCTCTCCTGAATTTTTGACCGATCCGAGGGCGAACGTCCAGCCATCCCTATTGTCCCCAATGCTCGGATATTGGCTCCGGTTTCATGGGACATTGATCCTTTGGTATGTAAAGCTCAGCAATTGGAGTCGGACCCAGGGGGAGGTCCAGCCAATCGCCTGATTGTACCCACTAGAGTACGTACTCAGGTGTTGCAGTGGGGTCATTCCTCCTGTCTGACAAGTCATCCCAACATTCACCGCACCTAGGATTTCTTAGCCAGGCGCTGTTGGTGGCCCGGGATGGATAAAGATGTGCGAGACTTTATCTCCACATGCACGGTTTGTGCACGCAATAAAAATTTGCAGCTCTCACCATCTGGGCTCCTACGCCCATTGCCCGTCCCGAGTCGCCCTTGGAGCCATATAGCCCTGGACTTTGTGACTGTCATTCCGCTACTCTGGTAGTTGTGGACCGATTCTCTAAAGCGACTCATTTTATCCCACTTACTAAACTACCATCGGCCCCAGAGACCGCGCGATTAATAATAAATCATGTGTTTAGGGTTCATGGTCTTCCCTTGGATGTGGTATCTGACCGCGGCCCCCAATTTATTTCTAAATTCTGGCGGGCGTTTTGTGCGCTGTTGGGGGCTTCGGTCAGTCTCTCATCCGGGTTCCACCCGGAGACAAACGGTCAGACGGAGCGGACTAATCAATCCATGGAGAACACCCTCCGCTGTCTTGCATCTACTAACCCCACTACCTGGAGCAAACATCTGGCATGGGCAGAATACGCCCACAACACGCTGCGCAATGCGTCCACGGGCCTCTCCCCGTTTGAAGCGCAGGTCGGCTACCAGCCTCCCCTGTTTAGTGAGCAGGAGAAGGACATAGGGGTACCGTCTGCGGAGGCATTTGTTCGCCGGTGTCGTGTCACCTGGAGGAGGGTTCGGGGCTCTTTGCTACTTGCTGTAGCCAATCAGAAAAAACTTGCGGACAGGCGACGTTGTCCGGTGCCTTCCTACCGGGTGGGTCAGCCTGTTTGGCTATCTACACGGGACCTCCCGTTGCGGGTGGAGTCCCGTAAGCTCGCCCCGCGGTTTGTAGGACCGTTCAAAATAGTCCGTAAGATTAACCCAGTTACGGTGCGCCTTCAACTCCCCCGGTCCATGAGAGTTCACCCCACATTCCACGTCTCTCGCCTCAAGCCTGTTCTCGTAAGCCCGTTGGCCCCGGTGGAGGAGGCTCCGCCCCCTCTCGACTCATCAAGGGCCAACCAGCTTACACCGTTCGCCGGATTTTGGCTAGTAGGCGAGTGGGCCGTGGGGTGCAATATCTCGTGGACTGGGAAGGTTATTGTCCGGAGGAGCGCTGCTGGGTTCCCTCCAGGAACATCCTGGATCCGGATCTTATTAGGTCTTTCTGCAAAGACAAGGCCGAGGGATCGTCTGGGGCCATTCCTTAGAGGGGGGGTCCTGTCATGGTATTTGAGGTTGCCGTGTTCTTTCTTGCGGAAGCTCCTGCTCAGCTGCGGGACGGGATCCGTGCCGGGTTTTTTCCCTCCATCCCAGCAATCATTGTCTACACCTGTTCTGTGTTTCTGCAGGCTTCTTAACCCTGACTGCTTCCTTGGTCTGCGTTTCGTGTCAGTTTGCCACAATACGAAGCCGGTAACAGGGACAGTTTATGGGAGATTGTTTTTTCCCACTTGGTTTGAGTGAGGGCTAGAAGTTAGTTTCTTTCCTTTTCTCCTCTTCGCTACTCTCCTTGTTACGGTAACCTCCCTGAGGTTCGCGCTGTTTTGTTTTCCTCTTTGTTAAGCTATTACCTCATTTGTATTGCTTGTTTAGTTAGTTGTTGAGCTCGAGGTTTCCGCTTTTCTTTCTGTTCGTTTCACACTCCCTGTTTCGAGTGTTCGCCCTTTCTTGGGGTTGTTCTTGTTTCCTTTTCTTTTATTTTCCTCGCTAAGTCGTTGTGACTTTTCTCGCCCACGTTTTGTGTGGGTTGATTTATTTTTCTCAGCCTTTCTGCTGAGAGGTTGCTCCCTTTTTTCTGTTATCCTCTCTATTTGTGGTTATTCCACTTCGTGTGGATAACTTATTGAAACCCCCCCATCGGTCGCATCTGGTCCTCCGTCCAGACCCCCCTGACACAATCGGTCTGAAATGTTAATCAGTTCTCCCTTGCCCCATGACCAAGCTTTCCACAAAGTTTAACTTTTGGAAATATCCTGCTAAAAGACAGACAGACAAACAGACGGACAGATGGAATGGGGCGAAAAAATTACCCCCGGCAACTCTGTTGGAGGATAATGTAACAAAATGTAACAAAAGTAGCACAAATATGTGCCAAAGGACAGGGTTTATTCCTATTCATTTCATTCAATTGAGGGACTTAATTTAATTTAAATTCAATTCATGAATTGTAAAATCCACCAAAGAACATTATGGACATTATTGAATTTAAATTCATATCTTGAATTGACCAAACGAAAATGGAATTGTTCCCAATCCTGCTGCGGAAAGCAATCTTGCATGCACATTCATGCATAGTTCAGCGACTGCAGAAAAAAGCGTGCGTTGTTTTCTAACACGGTATTGTTTCTTTTGTATTGTTTACCTGGCACACGCTCTTATCCAGAGTGGCTTACAAGGTCATTATAGGAAGACACAAAGCCTCTGAACAGCCAGGAACAAAGTGACTAAGCATCAACCTGGAAAAAAAAAAAATACACCTCGCTAAAATACACACACATAAGAATACACACCATAGGCTTCACCCGCTTCCTCCCCAGACACCCCCCCCCCCCCCCCCCCAGCTTTCTGCCAGGTACCTCCTCCATGATCTCCAACCCCCCTCCCGCCTCCCAACATCCTCCCTAGTCTCGAGCTTGTGCTTCTAACCCTATTATCCAATGCAGCTGTCAGGGCAAGCCCCAGCGCTGTCCTCCCAGGGCCGCTGTGATTATCCAGGCTCGCAGCCAGCGCCGCCTGTCCGCCACTGCTTGTACGGGGGCTTGGCTGCCTGCCTCGTCTCTAGTGCTCCTCTTATGCCACTCGGTCTTTTATAGCCTCTCCGCCGAGCGCCGCGCCACCTGCCAGTGGCGAACGGATCGGCCGCGCTAGAAACCCGCGCGCGTTAGCGAACGACACGCGCAACCGGCAGCGCTATCATTTGATCTCCCAGTCAACAGCCAGGGGCAACGAAGGCGCCAAGTGAGATTGCTGCTTCAAACGTTCAGTTCATACCCGCGTAAACCCAGGGGTTCTCTTTTTTTCCCCCCCAAGCTAACTGCTATCCGCCGTCTTTCTTCTCTCTTTAAACGCCTAAAGATTATGCTTATCGTTTGCTCGGCTGAGAAATTATATGTCAATGAAACCCCTTAGCAATGAAAGAGACGCAATATAAGTCAGGCGTATAAACTCACGCTGAAGGCCATTTTGCTACTTCCTAATATACTCTCTTAAGTAGTGTTACTGTAACTGATATTGTAATGATTAATAGGTAAAGGTTTTTAGAAGAGTACTTCCAGAGGAACTCCTGTTTCCCTGTAGTGAGAGACAATAAAAAATGGTACCATATCATGGAATGGATGCCCTATCAGTAGGACTTCATATTGGGAGGAAAAGCCAAACATAGTAAACATTGACTTTACAAAATACAAGGTGAAATGGGAAATTTAATCCATGATAAATTGTCTTATTGTGCAGTGAAATGTCTCCAGAGTGGGGGTTTTATGAAGCAAAATTCAGATCATTCAAAAATGTTTATTCAGAAAATAAAATATATATTGGAAGAGAGTTCCAGAAGATTTATAAATACTTTCATCTACTTTACAATCTCCAATAACCTCATAAAATGATTATGAATGTGTTTACACATTGTCTGTTTGATCAAAGTCTTCATTATTTCTGTTTCTGCAGATTAATAGATTGGTACGTCACCTCCTCAAAAGTGGAGAAGGCACAGTCTGCATGTGTTTAATTAACACTTAATATATAAAGCACACGAGCAATGCCCTTGGGGAAATGGAGAGGGCTGGTATTTTTATACAATGACCCAATTAAATCACCTGAATATTAGGCATGGCCACAAACTGCTCAAGTCAGGCCCTTAAGAACAAACATATACATTTCTGTATCGGGAATTGAGTCCGGCTTTGACCTCAGATGCTATGGAGTTGATATGTGATTTAAAGGAGAGTGTAGTGTCAAGGCAGATACTGATATTATATATATATATATATGTATATATATCCCTACAGCATAACATTCAGTTTGAATTCCCCTGGGCCACTTCTCAGTTCTGCAAGGGATACAGAATGGGGAAAAACAGTCTATTTTGTGGCAGAATCATGTGGAGAGGATTTGTAAATGCCGCCCTTTAATAATTTACTGTATCTATTTGTGCCCCGTATTAGTAATACATAATAATAATGGAATGCTTTTATTTAGAGCCTTTCAGCATTACGAATTGCATTGCATTACAGTGAAGGGGCAGGCACACCCTGGCTACTGCCAGTGTGCGGCACACGCATAGAAAGACAGGGTGTGACTGAAAAACTTCACATATAGTGCAACAGTGATGCAGACTGTTTTTGCTTTGGCGATAGGCCCATGTGTTCAAATGCATTACATTACTGGCATTATGCAGACACTCTTATCCAGAGAAACTTACACAACTAGCACTTTTTTTTTTAACATATTAACCATTAATAAAGCTTGCTCAACAGTACAATGGGGCTGCATTCAAATCCAATTTAACACGCTCCCTTCCCTTGCTCACTTCCCTCGAGGGAGCTATCTTGTGACACAATTTGCTACGTGCAGCAAGCAAACTTAAAAGGTGCTCTGCAAGGGAGGATTGGTGAGAAATGAACAAAAACGGAACCGAACCGCCCTCGCAACATCTCGGAAGTGCAACACCATAGAGTTGAAATGTGACCGCCACATAGTTCTGTGGTGACCGCCCACTTTTTCCATGCGGAGCATTGCATTGTGGGATTCCCTTCTTGCTGGAAGCTTGCATTTTATACCCTTGGTGGAAGGGAGGATAAACGAGGGAGCGAGGGAATACTCCCTCCTCTTTCTTAAATTGGATCCGAGTCACACTTGGTATGGCTGCCATATTTCATCCTGGCATTTTGGAGATTCTACCCTTGAAGCAAGGGAAGGGAACGACAGTAAGAAAGGATAAATTTCAGATCCAAATGCAGCCTGGAAGTTTCTTACCTGGGAATCAAACCTGCAACATTTAGTTCCCAGTCCCAGTCAACAACAATAGTTCCCAGTCAACAACAATAATGTGTATAATTGCAATGGCTATTGTGCTACCACCAAGTCCTTTCTTCCCAATCTTACTGAAAACATGCAGGGGATGTTTAACTCCAGGAGGAAAAGCAGGGGTTTTGCAGTGTACTGAATGCCCTCTAACATGGCTGTATTTTTGCAGGGACACTGAAATTGTGTAATTGCAACCTGGGAGATGGATTCTTGACACGCGGTCATACCCCAGTGAAGATATTTTTTTTGTTGAGATCTGTGTGTTGAGCTCCCTGTTGGCTTTCTGTGGGCACGGTTACTGGAGAAAGAAAGCTTTTTTTTCCCGCCGAAATGCGCCGTTCTGCCCGTGAGGAGGACTGAACTTGTTCCTGTCCCACTTGAGTAGAACTGCTAAAAGTTGTTAAACCTTGAAAAAAACTATTTGAATGAGCTGTTTCTAAATGCATTCTGAAATGTGTTTTCCTCAAGGCTCCAGTGATTTGCTCCTGACCATTTTGGATTGCGGTTGGTTTCATAAAAAATACTGGAAAATGCCTGTGATTTGCCTAGAAGTTAATACAGTAACAAATAATCCTGAATGAATATGTACAGTGTATGGAATTTGATAAATAATGACAATGCATTATACTTAAGAAATAAGTCACGAGAGGCAGTGGTATATTGTGAATATAGGCGCGGCTAAAGGGCATTGTTAGGAACAATGTAGAGCAATATACCACGCCATGTGCAGGAGAGGCTGTTTTCCATTACTTCCTATAGGCTTCACCACCCTCCTACCCTTTCCAGTTCCTATGTATGCTCTATGGTTGCTTATTGGATATTACGGTGCATTGTGGGAAATCTTAGTGCCCAAAGATGCATGACAAATCTGATTCGAGAATTCGGACATGAGACCAAAATGGCTGACGGCCAAAATAATTCACTATATAGTAAATAGGGAGCAATTTCAGACACTTCCATAGAGTTTGCATGCTGTACAATAATGAAAACATTGACAGTTCAACCCAAACGGGTCTTCCTCAGGATGTGCGGAAGGCCTGTTTGGGTTTAAAAGTCGATGTTTTGATTATTGTAATTATATGAGAGCATTTTTCATAAGCTACAGTGTGCAGACCGTATGGTTGTTTTCCTATTGACTTGGACTCTGCCCAGCACCTGTAGCCTGGGTATACTGGATGTGCGTGTTCTAACTCAGTTCATTTCATTTGCTAGTTGAGCATAATGGTACACTGCAAAAACTAGAAGCTTTGCGCCATTGTTGTCAATCATTGTTAACAGCTGGCAGAAGTGTTGCTCCCCCCTGTTCTGCAATCGCAAGCACCTTCACGAGCAGCTTTCCTGTGGGAAATACTGCGTTATTTTCTATTGTGCTGTATAGTGCTGTCGGCTTGTTATTTCCATGATTGGCTTATTCGGGTTCGGGCTGAAAATCTGGCTAGAGCTTGTTGGTCTGATTCGGGTCGGGCCATAAAGAAGTCTAGCTGAGGCGGGCTCGGGCCTAATTTCTAGCACACTGCAGACCTTTGCACTGAAGCAAGAGGCAATTATTCCATATTCATATTTTTAGAAATCTACCAAAACATGCCACATTAAACAATGATGGTAACATGCAGAGGTGGAAACCCAGGGGACATAAAAGTCCTACCATGTGTTTCTTCCACCCATAGAGTCAGCCAGCTGATTTCACTAGTTAGTTCTACATCCTCGCTGAAGAATTATGTTAACTAGCAAATCCAGGTGATTGGAGCAAAATCCTGGGGTGGACTTTTACTTTATGTCCCCTGGATTTCCACCTCTGGTAACATGACACTGACATATTTATAAAGGTTCTCATAATGGTATTCTTGTAAACACAACTTTTGAAGATTAAAAGGATTGTTCAAAGATTGTACTTTTCATCTTTATAATCAGGACCAGCTCTTTAGGAACATGTTTCTTGGCCAAAATAAATATGACTATATGTGCAACAATAACTTGGGCTCTGAAACTAGCCCAGTGGGAATCACACCATTGTTACTATTACTCAGGAAGTTGAGCCTACACAACATTATCATTGTTTTCACTTGATAAAAACCTTTTTATTTCTGGTGTGTGACACATTGTTTTATTCAGGCACATTCATTTCTCTAGAGGAGAAATAAAAATTCTAACATTTCTGAGAATCAATATACATTCAATTAGAGATCATAATTCAGAATAAATATATTCAGGGAAAGGAAGAGATGTCTTGTGGCTTTCAAATTTTGGCAGCATTTTCACATTCTCTCAGTCTAATACTGAGAGAATGTATTCAGTGTTTAAACTTGCAAACGGTTACTGCATGAATTTAAAAGGTGCTGAAAAACACCATTCCCTTCAACATTAACAGTGTTAGCAGAATTAAAATGATGTGCAGCCAGTTCATTCCAGGATCAATGGCATTGGCCAAGATTTTTCAGAAAGAAAGTAGCCCATATGTAAAACCTCACTATCTGCCAGTATTACTGCAGTCCAAGTCGTGCGACTCCAGTCACAATTTTCCTGACTTGACTTGGATGTTGAGTGACTTGGACTTTGTCTTGGAATTGTAGTATCAGACAGACGAAATTATTCATGTGTCTAAAATTGCTAATCATATAAATGAGTATGTGACAAAAAAAAAAAACGGTTTAAAATTCTAAATTATTGCATTGCAATTGATCATTTTACCTGGGGAATACAATGATATCTTCCTTGATTAGCGTCAGTGACGTTGGACATTTGAACAATGTCACATTAGCCACACAAGTTAGCTAGGCCAGTTAATATTGCAGTGGCAACCCATGACCTTGCTAATCCAATCAGTCTTGTTTTATTCTCTATATCCCATTTTTCTAAAGTGTGACCAGGCAACTGCTAACAAGCGATTCTATAGTAGGCAGGGCAACCGAAAACTTTATTTCCACATGTCAATATAAATATTGTGATTAAAATATTACATTAACCTACAACAAACATATCATGGACAAAACGTTTTAACATACTAACTATAAAGAGTTTTAATATACTGACTATTTTTGACTTAAAATTTGTGTTTCTCCAGTTTTACTGAAATTTGGTTATTTGTGTTTCTGTCCTATCAGTTCCAAACTTAAACCATCTTCCTGGCATATCTCCTGAACGATTTCTGAAAAAAGCTAGTTTTTGTTAGAAACAATTGACTTAAAGACGTGCTGTACAACAAAAACGAAAGTGGCTGAGAGATTGCGAAACTTTGATGACTATTTTGTCACAATCTGACAAATGTGCATATTTTCACATGACGCCAGAATCATTGGGGCATTATACTTTTGGAATTCATGAGCTATTTTTCCAAAGTAAAGAGAAAGCTGGGAAAGATCAAGAAAGAAAAAAAAGAAAATGTACTCTTGCTGTGAGAGTTATGTATATTAATCACCATAAATTAGAGTGGAAATTCCTCAAGCCATTAAAAAGGCAACGCACTGACGAAAGGTTGCGCTGATGGCCTTGGAAAAACACTGTGAGTTTCTTCTTCATCACTAATTGCAGTCAGTTCTGTACCACTGCACTGCTCGCCCCTTGGCAGAGAAGTTCATAGGGTGGCTTAGTTGGCTGCCAACACAGAAAAACAACAATAAGAAAAATTAATATATACAGTTGAAGTCGGAAGTTTACATACACTTAGGTTGAAGTCATTAAAACTCATTTTAACCACTCCACAGATTTCATATTAGCAAACTATAGTGTTGGAAAGTCAGTTAGGACAACTACTTTGTGCATGACACGAGTCATTTTTCCAACAATTGATTACAGACAGATTATTTCACTTTTAAATCACAATTCCAGTGGGTCAGAAGTTTACATACACTAAGTTGACTGTGCCTCTAAACAGCTTGGAAAATTCCAGAAAATTATGTCATGGCTTTAGAAACTTCTGATAGGCTAATTGACATTATTTGAGTCAATTGGAGCTGTACCTGTGGATGTATTTTAAGGCCTACCTTCAAACACTTTGCTTGAGATCATGAGAAAATCTAAAGAAATCAGCCATGACCTCAGAAAGAAAATTGTGGACCACCACAAGTCTGCTTCATCCTACAGAGCAATTTCCAAACGCCTGATCATACCTTCTGCTATCATTCTGCTCAGCAAGGAAGAAGCCACTACTCCAAAACTGCCATAAAAAAGCCAGACTACAGTTTGCAACTGCACACAGGGACAAAGATCTTACTTTTTAGAGAAATGTCCTCTGGTCTGATGAAACAAAAATTGAACTGTTTGGCCATGATGACCATCATTATGTTTGGAAGAAAAAGGGTGAGGCTTGCAAGCCGAAGAACACCATCCCAACCGTGAAGCACGGGGGTGGCAGCATCATGTTGTGGGGGTGCTTTGCTGCAGGAGGGACCAGTGCACTTCATAAAATGGATGGCATCATGAGGAAGGAAAATTATGTGGATATATTGAAGCAACATCTCAAGACATCAGCCAGGAAGTTAAAGCTTGGTCGCAAATGGCTCTTCCAAATGGACAATGACGCAAAGTTGTGGCAAAATGGCTTAAGGACAACAAAGCCAAGGTATTGGAGTGGCCATCACAAAGTCCTGACCTCAATCCAATAGAAAATTTGTGGGCAGAACTGAAAAAGCATGTGCAAGCAAGGAGGCCTACAAACCTGACTCAGTTACACCAGTTGTCAGGAGGAATGGGCCAAAATTCCAGCAACTTATTGTGAAAAGCTTGTGGAAGGCTACCTGAAACATTTGACCCAAGTTAAACAATTTAAAGGCAATGTTACCAAATACTAGCAGAGTGTATGTAAACTTCTGACCCACTGGGAATGTGATGAAAGAAATAAAAGCTGAAATAAATCATTCTCTCTACTATTATTCTGACATTCACATTCTTAAAATAAAGTTGTGATCCTAACTCTCCTAAGACAGGGAATGTTTACTAGGATTAAAAGTCAGGAATTGTGAAAAACTGAGTTTAAATGGATTTGGCTATGGTGTATGTAAACCTTCGCCTTCAACTGTATATATACAGGGTCCAAAAGTCTGAGGACACTACCAAGATCAGTTTGTTTTCATCATTCATCGAACATTAAAAACAAACATTTTTATTCAGTTCATATATCTGAGGCAATATTACAACTTTTTTAAAAATATATATATATATTAACAGAAACTCAAAATTTCTCAATATTTGGTCTGTCCACCATTCAGGTGACTGTGGAGGGAAATCCATACAAGTTGGTACAACTCCTTGGTCTTCCATAGACTTCAAATAGTCCTGGCAAAGCTTTTAAGTATGTTTCGGGTGATGAAGGAGTATCCCAGCACCAATTTGCAGCTTAATTGAAAGTGTCTTAGGGGCTAGTACAATGCACATTTTCAGAAACCAAGTCACTTTCATCCAAAGCAAGATCAGGCAGAACTAAAGCACCCACACCATCTGAAGACCAATATACCAAGCTACCATGTTTTACGAGACAGGACAGCATCTGCATCCAGAATTCAAAGCCAGTTGAACAAAGAACACCCTACCGCAGTTAATTAAACTACTGTGAAAAGACAACGATCAAAATGTAGCCTTAATGGAAGAGTAGCATTTTCCAATACACTTTTGGTGGTGACAACGTTCAGGGGTTGTTTCGCCTATTCCAAAGTCGGTGACCAACAGGATGAACTACACACTGACCAAAGACAAGTATAACTATTGTACAGAGGCATGCCATCACTTCTACACTGATCTGAAACACACATCAAAGGTTTGCCTGGACTATTGAAGACCAAGGAAGAGCAAGATGTGTTGCCTTGTATGGCTGTCCCTCCAGAGTCACCAGACCTTAACCCCATTGAACATCTATAGGAACATTGGTAAAGGGAAAAGAGAAGACATACTGTAACATCACAGGACATCCTCTGAAATGCTTTCAAAGACTGCTGGAATAATGTGGATTCTCAACTCGATGACAGACAGAATACAAGCTGTGAATGATGGTAAATGGTGGACATACCAAATATTGAGGAATTTTGAGTTTCTATTTATATTAGCAAACTGTTTCGACCTGTGATAGTAAAAAAAAATATTATGTAATCTAAGCTGCAGATATATGAACAGAGTAAAAGCTAATTTTTTTTGATGAATGATGCAGAAAGAGATCTTGGTAGACTTTTGGACCCCACTATATATACGTATATATATATATATATACAGTCAAGCCGGAAAGTCTCCCCACCCCTTTCACCTTCTCCACGTTTTATTACGTTACAGACATATTCCAAAATTGATTAAATTCCTTTTTTCCCTCAAAATTCTACACACAACACCCCATAATGGCAATGTGAAAAAAGTTTTTTTGAGATTTTTGCAAATTTATTAAAAATAAAAAAATAAAATTTCTCATTTACATAAGTATTCATACCCTTTGCTTTAACGTATTTTTAAAGTATCATATTTCATATTTGGTCGCATATCCTTTACATGCTGTTACTTCCTGAAGTCTGTGACCATCAACATAAAAAAAACTGTCAATATCTTATTTTCAGGTACTGTTACAAGCGATACTATAACCTCTCTGCATTTGAATGGATCTCTATGGAAATTGGGGGGTGAGACTAGATTCAGCTGTAAATTACACTGGTACAGTATGGAACACATGGCTGGCTAAATGGCTGTAAGTTATCAAGGGTCTGAGCTATCAAACGAGCCCCAAAACATCACTCTGTTGCCAGATATTGAGTAGATGTGGATGGATCACTGCAAGGGTTATTTCTCCGGACTAATTTTCCTATAGAACTCTATGGGGGAAAAAGTCAGGAGAAACAACCCTTAAAGTGATCCATCCACATCTACTCCATATCTGGCAACAGAGTGATGTTTTGGGGCTCGTTTGATAGCTCAGACCCTTGATAACTTACAGCCATTTAGCCAGCCATGTGTTCCATACTGTACCAGTGTAATTTACAGCTGAATCTAGTCTCACCCCCCAATTTCCATAGAGATCCATTCAAATGCAGAGAGGTTATAGTATCGCTTGTAACAGTACCTGAAAATAAGATATCGACAGTTTTTTTGATGTTGATGGTCACAGACTTCAGGAAGTAACAGCATGTAAAGGATATGCGACCAAATATGAAATATGATACTTTAAAAATACGTTAAAGCAAAGGGTATGAATACTTATGTAAATGAGAAATTTTATTTTTTTATTTTTAATAAATTTGCTAAAATCTCAAAAAAACTTTTTTCACATTGTCATTATGGGGTGTTGTGTGTAGATGTTGGAGGCAAAAAATGAACTCAATCTATTGTAGTATAAGTCTGTAACGTAATAAAACGTGGAGAAGGTGAAAGGGTGGGGAGACTTTCCGGCTTGACTGTATATATACAGTGAGCACCATAATTCATTGGACAGTGCCAAATTTTTTGTTATTTTGGTTATGTACTCCAGCACTTTGAGTTTAATCAGATGAACCGTTTAGAAATTATAGAACCTTTTGTACATAATCCCCCCCATTTTCGGGCATCAAAAAATATTTTTACAGTTTAACAATAAAGTGATCATTTTTAATATTTGGTCGCATATCCTTTGCATGCCATGACTTCCTGATGTCTGTGACCCAAATATCAAATATCAAAATACTTTTTTTGGTTTCAGGCTCGTTTGATACCTCAGACCCTTAATGACTTACAGCCATTTTGCCAACCATGTATTCCATACTATTCCAGCATAATTTACAGCTAAATCTAGTGCCACCCCCCAATTCCCATAGAGATCCATTCAAATGCAGAGAGGTTATACACTGCCTGGCCAAAAAAAAAGTTGCAGTTGCACCCATCATGCATAGTGCCCGCTGTACAAGCCTCTGGAGGCAGTGTTATGATCTGGGGTTGCTTAAATTGGTCAGGTCTAGGCTCAGCAACGTTATGCAGCAATAAAATGAAGTCAGCTGAGTACCTGAATGTACTGAATGACCAGGTTATCCCATCAATGGGCATATTCCAGGACGACAATGCCAAGATTCATTGGGCTCAAATTGTGAAAGAGTAGTTCAGGGAGCATGAGGAATCATTTTCACACATGAATTGGCCACCAGAGTCCTGACCTTAACCCCATTGAAAGTCTTTGGGATGTGCTGGAGAAGACTTTACGGAGTGGTTTGACTCTCCCGTCGTCAATACAAGATCTCGGCCAAAAATGAATGGACGGAAATAAATGTTGTGACGTTGCATAAGGTTGTCAAAACAATGCCATGACGAATGCACGCTGTAATCAAAGCTAAAGGCGGTCCAACGAAATATTAGAGTGTGCAACTTTTTCTTTGGCCAGGCAGTGTAGTATCGCTTGTAAGAGTACCAGAAAATAAAATATCAAGAGTCTTTTGATATTTTTGGGTCACAGACATCAGTAAGCCATGGCAAAAGGATATGCGACCATATATTAAAAATTATGACTTTATTCTACATTATGTTAAATTGTCCAATATTTTTTGCACCTGCTTGCTGTTAAACTGTCCAATATTTTGCCCGAAAATGAGGGGGACTAAAAGTGCTAGAGTCACTGCCCAATGAATTATGGTGCTCACTGTATATATATATATATATATATATATATATATATTTATAGATATATAGGCACACACACACATGCATAAATGTTCACACACACACACACACACACACACACACACACACACACACACACACACACACACACACACACACACACACACACACACACACACACACACACACACACACACACACACACACACACACCCACACACACACACACACAGCAACCCAAGTTCTGATGGGCCCTGTTGAATAAAAACATTTCTCTTCCTTTGTTGAGTCAGAGGCATAATTTACTGTCATGGCACTGACAAATTGTTTGCTTTTAAAATGATGAAATAAAGAACATTTTATGGATTTAGCTTAATTCGCAAAAACAAGGCAAAAAAAAAAGAGTTGTTCAGTAGCCTGGTCCCAAACCAGGAATTTAGCAAGAGCATTTAAGATTTGGAGACTGCTCGGTATTCTGCATTATGCATTCTCTGGGGAGGCATTAAAAAAAAAAAAGTGAAACGCAAAAGGTTTTTACCGAGCAGAACAATTGGGGGCATCAGCTGAGGTGTGCAGGCTGTGGCTAGCAACGTGGGCCACCCTGTGAGCTACTGTGGCGCTACAACTGCACGACAGACATTTTGTGGGATTTGGTTTCCAAGCACATATAAAAGCACATATAAATTCCCCAGTGAAGCGACTGCTCTCGCAGTTTGATGATGAGAATTTAAACGACTCTGATTCGTTAGACGACTGGTCCGCCCACTGTTTTAAAGGGGCCGTTAACACCGGTTGGGAACATTCGGTGAATAGTCAGGTTTGTGGTGAATGTAGGCACAGGAGGGCGTCACTGCCTTCATTGCGTCAACTGACTTCAGTCATTGCGGTGCATAGAAGTTATTAATGCACATGTACCTGCAGAAAGGATCCTGGGGAGTGGTGTGAAAGGAACATTTCCGTTTTTAGGGGCACGCCCATTACATTTACATTTGAGCATAGCCTACACTCTTATCCAGAGGAACTTACACAGACTACATTTTACATACAATTCATTTCTACAGCTCTTTACTTACTGAAGCAATTCAGGTTAAGTGCCTTACTCAGGGGTACAACAGCAGCAACCCATCCGAACCGAACTCACAATCTTTGATTTCTAAGCAAAGTTCCCTAACCATTATTCTACAATACTGCCAGGTTTGTACAAGCATTCCCTGCTGGCACAGGACACCAGTATGACATTGGGATGACGTTGGTCACTAACGTTAGAAACGTTGGCTAGATGTTGGATTTTGGTTGGAAATGAAAATTGGATAGACGTTAAAAAAAAAAAAAAGAATGTCGACACAACGTCATGCCCTGACGTACAGTATAGATGTTGGAAAGAGGTCAGTTAGACCTTGGAATTGGTCATGTCTTAATTACACCCAAAAACCAACGTCAGGAGGATGTCCGCATTAGACATTGGTTTGATATTGGAATTTTGATGTCGGGTAGATGTCGGATCTTGGTCACTGACGTCACAACTTAAATCCAATCAAAGACCAATGTCTAATGACATTAGTGGCAAGCTGGGATACAAGTTTCTGGTATTTATATGACTAAAAACATTCACGCAATGCGGAAAATGCTTGTGAAAATAGTTTAATTAACAATCCTATGGAATTTAATCACTGTTTCTTCTGGTTTTCCACAAGGTCCCTACCATGCCAACCCGGGCCACACGCACCTGCTTGCTGTAAATAATTGTGACAAGGGGGTGCTGGGAGACAGCGGCATTCATTTTACAACGCACGCTTTAAGCTCATTTGAGTGATCAATGTTTTGAACCGAAGAACCTCCTGTGTAACTTCTTAAAAGGCAGATTTAGAGTTAGGCGGACCAAATAATATCGGCTTATTCTGTCCAAACACACACCCAACAAGGGGAGCATTCACGTGGATTTCAAATTTAGTGATGTTCCACTTTTACCATGCTTGTGTGTAAGCAATAGGGAATTTAATTGCAAGTTGTCAGCAGATGTTCCCTGTGTTACTCTGTGTATTTGGTGTGACACTGTAAAACTACCTATATATAGCCTATTATCCTACAGCTCTCTCTCTCTCTCTGTTGGCTGACTGCTTTAGGCCCTTCTACCCCTTAGCTGTGACATTTGCACGGCAAAGTTTTGACTATTTGGTTGCATTTTGGCTCATGACTTCTTGATAACGTTTAACGCTAGCATGATGGTTCAGCTATTCAATTTTAATCATGGCCTACAGCACACGCTTTCGTAAGTTCTTTTTAAAACGTATTTAAATACATTAGGCGGCGTATGTTATGGTTATTATATATATACTGTATGTGACTATTCGGAAATAAATGTATTCTGTAGCAAATTTCTGAATGATACAGCTTCTTCTTCAGTTCGAACTTAAAACCATGGATGTGCAGGGAATATTTTTTTAGATATTGACATTTAAATAAAACTAGTAGAAACCAGGAGGAAATTGCCTCAAAAGGGCCAAAGTAAATAGGGTTAATAGGGTGTCACCGCAGAGAGTCACACTGACTGTCCCCATCTCATGGTAACGGGCTATGAGGTGATAGGGTTTTGGTCATGTTTTCCTAAAAATGCAATTTTTTTTCCTCAAAATTTTGTAATGGGAATTCTTACAGTCAAGCATTCATGCAGTCAGATTACTACAAATAACACAAACAATGTGGAAATCAGCAGGGAAAACTCAGTTAAGTGCCCTTATAGTAAACACATGAAATCACTGACAAACAACACAAATACAATTTCACAATAAATAAAATGAACGGTATGATTTATTTCCAGGATTATATTTTCCAATATGCATTTCTTAAATGAGCCTTTGTATCGGTTCTTTAAAACTATAAACTAAGCGTATCTGAGTAGTTGTCATCATTCCCGATCACATCAAAACAAATAACAGTCGTTGCATGCAAACAGTCAACCGAGTAATGAGGCCTCAGCTTGGTTGCTATGGAGACAGTGGCCATATACTCTCAAGTTGACTCCTGTTCGGATATCTCATCTCTTAGAGGTTGCCTCTGCAACTCACGAAGACTCGCATTCAGCAAATCTTTGTGAGGGTGTAGATGTAATGCCAGTCAAAATATGCTAGTTTTTGATGCATATTCAACAGAACGCCACCTCCTGGTGTTGGGAAGCTCTCAAAGAGGATTGTGTTGAATACATAAAATACAGACACAGAATAAATCATTAGTCTTGCTCTGTATTGCATCTTACACAGGTGCCCATGTACATACACGCAAGGCAGGGAATTTATACTTCAGTTTATTATCTTATTATATTGCATTAAAAAATGTAATTGCCGGTATTTAAAAAGACGACTACTAATAGCAATACATGGATAAGTACTACTACTACTACTATACTACTACTACTACTACTAATAATAATAATTACCTTCTTCATCATTCTTATTATCATCATACAGTAGCAATAACAGCAACATTTATAACGACCTCAACAATAAAATAATAACCACCATCATCAAAAATTAATCATAATAACAACACAACAATTATGTTTGCGGTACAGCTGAGAAATGCACAGCACTTTCAATCTCCGGTTATGAAGCTTTAATAGCGTCCCACCTCCGTGAATTACTGTCCAGGGGATGGCCTTGTCTGAGGGGCGTACGGGGTTGGGGCTGCAGGTTTGATTCCGTGGTTGTGCATTGTCCCATTGTACTCATAACCTGAATTTTGCACTTGTAAACGTCCGGCTGTATAAATGTGACCTGTGTCAGCTACGGTGAATAATGGACCCCTGCCAGAAAGCATGCAGTTATCAGCTCACCTATATTCCACCTTGTGCACTGTTGTCCTCCGAGGATATGAACTTGAAGTAAAGACATATTTCATTAGATTCTGGCACACGTAAACAATGCGTTTTTTTTGTTGTTATTTTCTTTTTATATCGTAGGCTATGCTGCCATGGCCTTATAATACACCTTAGAGGAAAAGGTGACACTGTGGGCAATGAAGCCAGAGGAATTATAGCCTACGCTGCTTTTCAACTCTGGAATTGTTTTGGCTAAAAGAGTTCGCTCTCACATAGAACGCCTCTATTTCAGTTCCTCCCCGGGCTAATAAGGTTAACTCTCCCAGACGTTCGAGTGTAGCTGGTCTAATTTATCTGAGGAAAATGTAAACCTCGCGATCTTCAATAATGGATTTTTTTCCCTCCCTGTCCCCGCTGAAATCGCGACGGAGGCTGTTGACACCGACACGCGTTCGAGTTTGACTTCATTGACCGAAAGATATTGCAGCCGCGGCCGTGTGCTCAGGCTGCTCTCGTCGGTGCACGTTCCGCAGGCTCTCGGGCTCGGCCCTCAGTCAATTCCCCATCCGGGAGACGTTGCTACTGGTGATCGCCGGCTCTGCAATTTGTCCGGCAAGCCCCAGGAGCCCTTGCAGGTTAAATTGGGGTTCTCTCTGTCATTAACAATCCGTGGAGTTTCAAGCTTCAAGTTTCTTTTATTTTTCACATTTTTTTATTTATTTTTCCCCACCTCCCACAGTTTATTTGTTTTCATTGTCTTGACATACATCAAGGGCTTGTTGTTTTACTTGACCGGACTGGCATCCAATGATGAATGCTAATTGTAGTTTTGTGGAGGGACCGGAAAGATTCCCCCTCCTGACTGTCGTGCGTTCTCGCTGTCATTACTCGGCATCCCCAGCATCCAGTTAGTGACGCAGCTCGCAAGTGTATTTACAACATTTTTCACGGAGCGCTTAAATGATTACCGCCATGTTTTCACTGTGCACCAATTGCTGTTCAAAGATTGAAAATATTACTCTATTTCGCTTTTTTTTCTGTGGCGTTTCATTTATAAATTAATGAAAACATTGTGCCCCAAATAGTAGGCCTACGTAACAGTCCAAAGGCATAGCCAATGCCACAGAAACGGTGATAATATAATTTGTTACCTGAGAGGACAGTAGCTGTTATCTATTCAAACCGCCCCCCCCCGTAATTAGCATATAAATATGATGTATTAGGGATATAATCTCAATGACCAAAGAACCAGGAATGAGTTGATTCATGGTGCAATTACACCAAAGCACAATTGCCGAACACCTACAAAATCTAGATTTAATTACCTGACGAAACAGCCTTGACTATTTTGCTCAATAGGTTTGCCATAAAAGCATCATTAGCAAAAACAAAAATCATATAGTGGGCTCACGGAAAAATAATAAGACATCTTTTCAAGGTCTCTCCTCTGTATTGGGTCACATCCAAAATGACGATGAGCAGGATCACATCATATCCAAAGAGGTCCCATGCTCGGAAAAAGCCATCTTTTCTGAGGGGGATCACATCTAAAGGGTCTTATATAAAGTGCCTGGCAGAGCAGGGATAGTGGCCAATTGTTTTGCTAAATAAATACCATACAGTGAACGTAAAAGGGATGGTTGAACCCAATAATTCTGAGCTTGGAAAAGTGTCATATTTTCCAAAATTACTCAGAATTCCCCCTTCTTGCACACAAACACCCAAACCCAGATGCACAAATGCAATGCTTTACATTCTATATCATAGCGAAAGTGTCATGCGACAATGCACCACATCTAAGGTGCTTGATCAAATGTATCACCAGAGCCTTGTTAAAATGACATTTCGCTGCCATCAGTACATAACACCAGCAAGCTGTCACGTCCGAGATGTGGTCACAGCAATCTGGGGAAAAATCATTGAAAGCTGAAGATGGCCCGGACTGTGTGGACTTTTTCAGCCCTGGCAGCGTAGAATAGGGAAGGGGGCGGGGCTGAAGGCGCATAGACAGAGAACGACAGAGACGCAGTTACAGCAACACGCCCTCGGCCTAAAGTGGGTAGTACCATCATCTACCGACGACCTGTCTGGTGAGCGTTTTAGAAATCATGAACACGAGATATTTTTTAATTAGGATGTTGTCAAATTAACTAATTCTACTCTGATTTGGTCAATATTTGACTCATATAAAGAGTTGAATCAACACTTAACATTTCACCGCGTCAATACAGCAATTGAAAGCAAATTACAAATTATTCATATGAGTAACACTCTTTAGTGACACGGAAGCTGGCAGACACACAGATGTTGTTGACAGGTGCATGAGTGAGGGTGCGCCACAAGGTGTTTTCAGGAGCTCATGCTCATCAAAGACTGCAGCGTAAGATCAACACACACCATTTGCCCATTTGACTGATGTTAAAGTGGTGCTCAAAAAAAGACATGGCCACAATATTACCAATGCAATCGGGAAGCGGTCCTATCTGGCCTTCAGCTGGGGTAATGCATATGGCTGATGTGTTACTGACTGTACAGACCATTTCCAGGATAGTGTGTGTGTGTGTGTATGTGTGTGTTTATGTGTGTGCGTATATGTGTGTCTTTGTGTGTGTGTGCACACGTGTGCATATGTGTGTGCACGTGTGCATGTGTATGCGTATGTGTGTGCATGTGTGTGTGTGTGTGTGTGTGTGTGTGTGTGTGTGCGTTTGTGTGTGAGACGTGTGTGTGTGTGTGTGTGATGTGTGTGTGCGTGTGTGTGTGTGACATGTGTGTGCATGTGTGTGCGTGTGTGTGTGTGTGTGTGACGTGTGTGCGTGTGTGTGAGACGTGTGTGTGTGTGTGTGATGTGTGTGTGCGTGTGTGTGCATGTGTGTGTGTGTGTGTGTGTGTGTGTGTGTGACGTGTATAATAGTATAATAATGAGGAAATCAGCAGGCTCACTCAGCACTCTGCTGGCGCCCTAGTGCAGTGTGGCGTAACCGTTTGAGAGACAGTGGAGGTGTTGGTTGTTGGTCTCTGTGCCCAGACCGGAGGTAATGGCAGTGACCGGTTGGTCAATGTGCCCAGACCGGAGGTAATGGCAGTGACCGGTTGGTCTCTGTGCCCAGAGCGGAGGTAATGGCAGTGACAGGTTGGTCTCTGTGCCCAGACCGGAGGTAATGGCAGTGACAGGTTGGTCTCTGTGCCCAGAGCGGAGGTAACGGCAGTGACCAGGCCGCCAGGCAGCTGGGAGACCGAGCAGAAGCTGAGCGATGGGAGCAGCGAGAGCAGTGACTCAGCACCTGTTCCAACAGACCACTACCCAGCAGCCTTTTCACCAACAGCAGAACCCAGCCACGCCATGCACTGTGCACCCGGGCCAATAGATTTACTCATAAACGTATGTGCTGTAGTATGTGAGTGTGTGAGTGTGTGTGCGCGCGTGCGCGTGTGTGTGTGTGTGTGTGTGTATGTGTGTAAGTGTTTTTCCACCTCAAGGTCTTTTTGGAAATTATATTTTAATTGTATCTTTTTGCAGGTATAGAAATGTCGAACATTATCTATTTGTTCATTAAATAACTTCAAGGGAGTGGATTTTTTTTAAATTACAATTGTAAAAAAAAAAGTTTGCAGGGCCATAGTACTTCAGCATTTTCCAGCTGAAATAAGCAGGGATCCATGTCACATAATGGAAGAATACAAATTCTTTCCACCATTGAATAACAGAGAGAATTTAAAATGAGATTCTCTATTTTTGAAGATGCCTTTCTTTTGGTTTTGTTTGTTTGCACCCCCGCTAGAATTCCAACATTGAAGTTAAATGCCAAGGTCATTGGAATTATAGCTTTGAGCACCAGTGGTTTTGTCACATTTTGTTATATTTTCAAAATAAATGGTCACATTTAGAGATTGATCCAAGAACAGGGTTCATTGTTTTTTTTTTTATAATATAAGAGCAGAGCTATTATAACTGCTATAGTTCAGCATTGGTTGTCCCTGTTAGTAAACAGCTGTCGGTGAGGATGCAGAGGTAATGTAACGTTAATTAGTGCTTTATTTTCATGCTCTCTGTTTATTTGTAGGTTTTATCCCGTAAAGTACGGCTGGCGGAAAGAACAGACCCAAGAAACCCTCATGGGTTTGTCCCCTTATGGCCGCCATTGCCGTTCTGCCACAATGTGGTAGACGGAGAAAGCTAGGCAATCTGGTAAATGCCAAAAATACCCAAGTGTGGCGCTGTGAATGCAATTAACAACACAGCTGTAATGACTTAGAATATATAATTCTTTAACACTTTAGCCTTGCTTTTAATGGAGACGGTGCATGTTACAAATTACTTTGGGTAAATAGGCTACAGCCACAACTCAACTTTAGCGACTCTTTAGACATGCCATTACTTTTTTTTTAGGAGAGCTGAACTATGGCTGTATATCTCAGAATGTGGAATGACGCATTAAATATTCCCATGCATTAAATATTCGTCTGGTGTGTGGAATC
Source organism: Synaphobranchus kaupii (assembly GCA_029718625.1). Taxonomy (NCBI): domain Eukaryota; kingdom Metazoa; phylum Chordata; class Actinopteri; order Anguilliformes; family Synaphobranchidae; genus Synaphobranchus; species Synaphobranchus kaupii. The sequence goes on from CM056394.1 coordinate 16,512,569, forward strand.
CGGATTTGTTCGGCCGGCGGCCCTGCGGGGGCCCGAGGACGGCGGGTTCCACCGGGTCGGGATGACGATGTTTAACGGCGCCGGTCCATCGGGTCTCTCCTTAGAGTATACGGTAGGTAGAGACGCCGAGGCTAATAGACTCCGATGGGGACTGCATCCCTATGGGGACATCTGCGCTCATCTCACATGCGCAGTTGTGCCCTTGGAGACACACGTACAATGAGGGTGGCGCAGAAAGTGACGCGGAGACGGCCTTACGAGCATGTGATTGGCTACAGACTAGAGTGTGAACGTAAGACGTAGGCCAGAAGAAATAATAAGAAAAAAATGTGTACCTTTGTCTGTGCAGTAAGAAAAAGAAAATTTGACCACGGAAAAATAATAAGCAATTTTTAAAAGAATTAAGAGTTAACGTCAATATACGTTAGCAGGTGGTATCTCCTCTGACCTCTCACATGTGCTTTACGGAGAGTATGAACTTCTGCCCTCAAACAGAGTTCCGCAGTTCAAACGTAACAGGCTAAGGAATTCCTTTATCCCCCAGTCAATTAGGCTACTCAATAACAATGGCAGGCTTTTCAGGCAAGTGCAACCAGGGACTGTGCAATAATAACAATGGTGGCAAGTGCAATATCAAGGACCGTGGTGGAGTGTGCAATAAATGGGTCTAGTGCCATGTGGGGGTAATGTAAGATTGTTATGTTGATATTATAACCATGTATGTATAATTGACCGTAATTGTGTATTAGTGTCTTGTCTTATGTATTGAACCTGTTATGATGTGTGTTTTTTAATGGAGCTGCTATGATGCAAAAAAAATTTCAGAGAAATCTGACAATAAAGCATTATCATATCATATATGAGTGGAAGTATTTTTTAATTTGCTGTCAAAAATGAATGGAGCCCAATGGGGAAACTGGCTCTTTGAGCGCAAATCTAGATATCAGCAGAGGGCGACATTATATCCGGTGCGGTGGCTGAAAGCTTGATAAACCTCGGGCCCCTCGCGGTTCACTCGATGAGTCGTGAAACATCTCCCTCCAGCTTACGTGCGCAAGCCCCGCTCCTTCTTGGCCACGCCGGGCCTGCTCTCTCCCGAATCGACGGAGGTTGTGATGAGCGTCGCGGGGGGGGGGGGGGGGTGTTGTGCGCGCGGGCATTCCAGATTAAAGAGAAAAAAAGATGGAAAGCATTTTTAAAAAATGCAGCTTTCCGCAATAGATGTTTATAAACACATACTATGACCTCCCAGAGGGCCGCGGGTCGCATATTTATTCGAACCAGGACTTATAAATGTTCCACCCTGACAGTTAACTGTGTCACAGTCATTCCAGCGGGGGCACATCGGCCCTAACCTTGTGTAATTAAAAAAAGGATGTTTGAATTTTAGATTCCAGAATAATTATGGAGAGGTTTAACGCTGACAGGAAATCGGTAAAAACCAGCGCCCCCAGGCAAAGGAGACCTTTAGCGGGATCGCGGCTCGCATCCCTTCGCGCAGACTCTGATCCGATGCATTTCTTTAAATAAACAACACAATCCCACATCATACTGCACTTTTTAAAAATAATAATCAGTTGTTGGTTTATTAGTTGGTTTGATGGGTCTTTTAGCCTAGGCGAAAGAAAGCACTGCGGGATGCGTCGAGCAGGTTGCAGTTTCATGTAAACAATCGCGGAATCGCTCATATGGCATATTTGATCCAGCTGAATATGACATACTGTATATCGACCACGATGCATAATGTTTGAAATTAATTACTTTCTTCATTATAGCAGCCCAGAGAATATGAAGAAAACTTTCGGTGTTTAAATAATTTCATGTTTTTCCACATCCAAAAATTGTCTGCTGGATGAAATACAATACAATTCCTATGCGCAATGTAATTTATCACTTTAAACAATTTTTTACTTTGATATCAATGCGATGCTGTGACGAGGACTGTGCTAAATTTAACATGGTTAAAATTAGATTTTTAAGAAGTGTGGTATTTTGCTAAGACCTGAAGATAGTTGTATGCAGTCTGTGGTCATTACAGCCTTGTTGAATATCTGAAAAATACATTTCCCAAAAAACATTTCCCTAAAACATGAATAATGAAAAACAATAGATAATGGGCGGTCTTTTGTAACATAATTTCATACCTGACAACTGAGGTAGTATTTTAAATAAAATTGGTAATTGATGGAATAAGATGTTTTTGGAAGCTGGTGGAGGTATATTTGTCAAAATGAATGAAGCCTTCATGTTTTGTGTACAATTTCTTTGAATGTCATTGCAGTAAATGATACATCTTGTAATTCCAATTCAAATTCGACATCCGGCAGATTTTTATTTTCAAATTCAAATTCCAAATCATGAATTGAATTGGAATCAATTCCAAGATTTCGAATTGACTCCAGCCCTGCTGGGTAAACGGCGAGCCTTGTTGGTCTAAAATGGCCGTTTCTCTTCATTACGGTATCACTGCGCTCCTATGTTCTTAATATGGCAGCTGGAGCAGGCCGGGCCTATTCACCAACAGGGAGAGCAGGTTAACAGAGCATCAACAGCATTCGATGAGGCCCATTGCTCATTTGTGAGCTCCTCCTCGTGTTTACTGAAGGAGAAGTTGTGTTACAGAGCGAGCGCTAAGCATTTAAAGCAGTCCACAATCTCGACGACTTCACCCTCGACGACAGCTGGGCCGTGTAAGGTTACCTCTACTCGCAAGCCTATTAGCGGGTCCTTTGTTCTGTGTGTTCAAGCTCTCACGGGAGCGTAGACGAGCATATCAGTCACAGGCATTGTCGGTACATCGTGACATGATGGCCAACCGCATGTAATGCCGTTGCTAGGCGCCACTGAGAGAGAAATGTCACTCGGCTCAGCTGGGAGGAAATTTGACATATGGCATCAAAGCATCGTTAAGATCCCTCCCACTGCGCGAGAGGTGATGGCTTTCAGGAGGACCGTGGCGAGGTTGTGACAGGACCGCAAATGGACTGCACCATTTCAGAACCATTTTCAATTTTCCCAGAAGAGAGCCAGAATATCCAGGTCTCCAGTGTCCTATAAAATGTGCGCTACTGCAGTTGAAATGCTTCAAGTCCGACTCCACAAGAGGACAAGACGCCCGCGGCTTCACACAACGGTAAAAATTGTGTGTGGTCCACATGATCAGGGCGAGCAGACTGATAAGAAGATATTGTAGGAATGTAAACATGGACAATTTTAAGCACTTAGGTTAGAAAAGCTAGCTATTAACCTTTGACCCCGAACTGGGTTTGTTCCCTTTTGTTTAATGCAATGTTTCACACTGTAAGACCATAGTGTGTGGTATATAAAAGTTTACTATCCAATACACAATATAGTTAAGTGCTGGAATTTAATAAGCAGTTGAATTTAATTAAGTCCTTGATGCATGTCCTTGATGCTCTAACCATTTTATAAGTGCCAATGCACACACACAGACACAGACACACACACACACACACACACACACACACACATATACACCCACAATATTCCACAAAACCACGACTAAATTGTGAGTTTTACCATTTTCATTCTGCTGCTGCAGTTCATCACTTTCTTCTGTGAGCCAATGTGTGAGCCAATGAGGAACTGGCTGTTCTGATGCCTTCCAGGCCGCAGGCTTGCGGCCGCGAGGTTGCCACAAGCCTGCTACTGGCAGAGAATGTTGAGAAATTTGTAACCCAGAGCTAATAAAGGTGTCAGCTGATTTGTTGAGTGTATATCTGGGAATTCTGGGATACTGACGGCAGGACATGTAAGCCCCAGACTGACTGGCCAGCCTGTTTCCTGGCCTGGGAGATATTTTTGAAGAGTGGGTGAGGAAACAGTTTTGTGTAAAAAGATAGGTGCAGAGGAAAAAAGAACCTGACAGTGGGAAGGCTGAGAGTAGATATTTAGAGCATAAACACCTACAGATGCTTGAACACACACACACACACACACACACACACACACACACACACGCACGCACGCACACACACACGCGCGCACACACACACACACACACACACACGCACGCACGCACGCACGCACGCACGCACGCACGCGCACGCACGCACGCACACACTGTGTTGTAGGCATAATGCACCTGTCACATAGACAGGCTGTCTGTACAGAATGTGCGCCATGGCTTTTAAAACAAAAACAGGCGAGGCTGTGAGGACATTGAGCTCAACTGGGGAACGCCCTGCATTGCAGCCTCTGTCCCGATACCACCAGCAGGGGCTTTTGACAATTAGCAACTGCGCGGGTGAGTGAGAAGCCTGACACTTTTATTCAAACTTGGTCTGTCAAGACCTCTCTCTGTGGCTTTTACACATTTGTTTTGACATTGACTTGTCATCACATCTTTCTCAGCCAACAATGAGGAAAAAAATGGTTAAATATAAATCATGAGTCATAACTTCGATTTTTCTCAATTTCCTGAGGGAAAAACTATGATGTGAGTTTTCTGAAACTGACATTATTGTTATGTTTTATGTCTGAGTGTTTTCTTTGTGATGTCAAACAGCCGACCGCTAGACCACCTCTTTATCATAATTGTATAAAAAGGTGTTTTCTACTTTTGTTTTTCTTTGTGTGTGTGCGTGTGCGCGCGTGCGTGCGTGTGTTGGGCAAAATCTGACTCTATGACTAATTCACCGACCAGTTTTTTAAAGCAGAATCACAGGATTCTGTGTGAATCATACACCTTCTCCTGTCTCTGTTTGCAGGGCTGTAGTGAGTGTGACGGTGGCTCTGGAATCAGCCGGCAGGTGTGTACTCACTCGATATGAAGTGTGCTCTGAGGTGAGGCACATGCTATGAAGACAAGGATGAAGGTGAGAGCAGTAGGTTGCAGAAAAATAAATTACAGAAATAGATGTCCGGAATGTATTTGTCCTTTAATGCCAACTTTGACTTAAATGAATGCAAGCCTTTATTTCTTACTTCTTTCTTCCGCCAAACACCATTTTGCAACTTTTTTTTGGTTATTTCTGTCCTCACAAAGCTATCTATAATTGTGAGAGTTAAGTCTAAAGTTAGGACAAAATATTTGTTTTGATCCAGACCATGGCCTTCTGCAAACACTTCTTCTGTGGTGAAGAAGGATATATGTCATATGACACCATCATTGCACTTGGCATCTAGTGGAAAAAATTATGACCTGGATTCAATCATGTGTCCATAGCAACTGACTTATCAATAACTGTAAGTGTAACTTTGTCCCCAGAAGAGTAGTTTATCAAGTTAATTTTGGTGGCCACAATGTGTTTACAAGGACTAAAATGAACAGTTGCATTTAAATGTGTGTGAGACAATGGACACATGCTGAATGAATTCTGGCCTAAATAAACTTAACAAAATGATCTTGACAGTGGGCTTGGTAGATAACGCAGGGACAACAAGACTGAAGGGCAGAAAATGAACAAGCAATATGACATTGGTCTGGATTCAATCAAAGTACGTCCTTATTTTGACCTGTATAATAACATGTATAAAAAGTTTTTTTTTTTTTTTTTGTCAGAAGCGCAGATTGGCAAATTAATTTTGCCAATACATTTTTTTCTTCACAAGCTGAATTTGTGGGTGAAAAAACTAAGCAAACAAACTAAAAAATGACATTCAAATGTGATCCAAAGGTACAGAAAATGTTGATTGTGTCCAGGCCCAAAAATTTCAATTGCGTGTAGACATGTAAGTCGAAGCAGAGGCCGTTGCAATGTTCAACACAAGGCCTGGCACAGGGTTAGATATTTCTAAGATTATTTAAGTTCACCTACGAATACCTTTTTACATATTCAATATGCAGGATTTAGGTGTCAAATCCTCTATGACACATGAACTGATTAAAGTGTAAAGTTTTGAGTAATAATTCAGAGCTGACAAGCTGTGGCGTGTTATGTTCCCTTTGGGCAGTCTATGTCTGGGACACAGAATACTTATGCTGAACAAAGCCAGCCAAAAATCTCTCTGCTAACTTTGGCTGTATTTATCATTAAGTGTTCAGTTGTCATGCCTCTTCATTTTGTATTTTCTATTATACAAGGATACGCTTGAGAAAAGTTATGTTTGACACACCAAAAAAAATAAAAAATAACTCTAAGCAATTGCCCCCAATGGCCTAATGAGATCGTTATCCTTATTCAGTTGTTAGCCTCCGTTTGGACTTTAGCATTTCACAGGAGGGAAAAAAAAAAAAGTTATAATGTCCATCTGGAGAATGGACAATCTAACATAAGGTTCGTAATGCAATTAAAATAAATTTAATTGCCTCTGCTTTTCTCCCCAATTAATGGGGCTTAATGACGGTTGAGGGTCAATAACCAAGGCTGACATTTAAGACTCTGTGAGGCGAGTGTTCTGTTGCCATTTAAGAGAAGAAAAATGTAATAAATAAATACAAGCTGCACTAGGAGACCTCATTAAGCCATTCGTGAGACAGCGATGCCTTTAAAACAGTGTTCATACGCATACATATTACTGTTTGATGTCCCGTTTCATGAATATTAGCATTTTTATTTTAACGCCAAGGAAGTCGAGGCTGGCAGACGGCCGGAGACTCCAGCTGAGAAGATGACTCAATCATCCCGGCCAATCGCGTCGCTCACACTGCTGCCAAACACAATGGCGTGATGAATTATGACGTTTTATCTTTTCTTCCTCCCGACATGCACAGCTTTCCATGGGTCACGGAGCCCATTTCCCGCTGGCATCTTCCGTCGGGTAGCTTTTTGGACTTGTTTGAATGCGCTGCTCTACGACATCTCTGCTCTACATGTGCTGCTCTACGAATTTCTACGACAAAGAAAATCTCATTTCAACAGAGTTGTGTTCCATTGCATTTGCCTTCGATGCAACTCTTTGTTCCACCGAATCTCGTCTGTGCCTGTCGCGTGTTGGAGCGAGCATACCTGTGTGCGTGTGCCTGTGCATGCTTGCGTGTGCGCACGGGAAGGGTATAATAGGCTTATGTACCAAAGGCAGCGTTGAAAAATTACCCAACATTATATTTTAATCTGGTTTGCATGTCAGTTGTTCAGGCCACAAACGAAAGGGTGCTGTGTAATAACGGCAATTGAAGAGCATTATCTTCCTCTGATACCCCTACCTGTTTACCACTGCCGGTCACATTTGCTCTGTCACAGTTGTAAAGCAGAAAAGACCAGTGGCTCTTTAGTGGCAGTAGGCCTCGGCCGAGCCTCTGTTCTTCAGTCACGTTTCACACGTTTTGCCCACCTCCCGCTCATCGGAAACGAGGGGGATGAGAATCCGCACGTTGAACAGATGGTTTCCTGAAGAAATATGGACAAGTGATTGGTACGCAAGCTTCAAAACAGCGGAAATGCGCGTCGCGAAGTATATTTGGACGAGTTGAACGAGAGGGAACATATGGGGCCGACGGGATGAAACAATAGCGATAAACCCAGATGACCTCTTATTTCGCGCAGATTCCATGCAGAATCTCACACACCACTTCTAAGACACCTGCTGAGATTGTAAACATAATATAAGTACAGTCCTGCCGATATAGGGGTGAAATGACGGATTACATTACATTACAATCATTTGGCAGACGCTTTTATCCAAAGCGACGTACAATAAGTGCATATTGAAGGTCATTGACGCGACTACAAAGCAAATCCAACAAAGCACAGCTTTCTCACAGCGTAGGAGCTATCCCTAGTAATAAACATGAGAAGTACACACAGTAAGTTATACATTCTGAACTATAGAATAACCAAAAAACACAAGTTAAATAGAAAACAGGAAGCGAATACTATAGAATGGCCCTGTAGGTATCATTTTAGTCGAGGTGGAGTCTGAAAAAGTGTGTTTTCAGACCACGCCGAAAAACAGACAGTGTTTCAGCTGAGCGCAGCAGAGTGGGGAGTTCGTTCCACCACTGGGGAGCTAGGGTGGAAAAGCTCCGCAGTCGGGACGAGCGGGAGCCTTTAACACGGAGGGAGGGAAGTGCAAGTCGCCCTGCAGCAGCAGAGCGAAGTGGTCGAGCAGGAGCGTAGTGCTGGATTAAGTCCTGTAGGTAGGAGGGGCCTGACCCTTTGGCTGCAGTGTAGGCCAGGGTCAGAACTTTGAACCTGATCCTGGCCACGACCGGCAGCCAGTGGAGTGACCTCAGCAGGGGGGTGACGTGCGAAAACTTCGGGAGGTTGAACACAAGCCGAGCAGCCGCATTCTGGACCAGTTGTAGGGGCAGAATGGCGCAGGCTGGTAGGTTTGCGAGAAGGGAGTTGCAGTAGTCCAGGCGTGAGGTGACCATGGTCTGGACAAGAAGCTGGGTGGAGTAAGTGGTCAGGTACGGTCGAATTCTCCTGATGTTGTACAGGAGGAACCTGCAGGACCGTGCCGTTGCCCTGATGTGTTCTTTGAAGTCCAGCTGATCGTCCAGGACCACCCCCAGGTTCCTTGCAGAGCGGGAGGCGGTCACCATGGTTCCGTCGACGGTGATGGACAGGTCTAGGAGCGGGGAGGTCTTGTATGGCATGAAGAGCAGCTCGGTCTTATGGATAATAATAACCTCAATTAGATATTACTTTTGAAGAATAAAACTGTAACAGGCTCGGATAGTTGTAATGCTGCAGACAACTCTGGATGCATGAAATATTAATGACGTGATTACATTATTTTTTTTTGTGAAAATGCAAACGTGGCATCTTCAGCAGAAATAAAAGTGTCATTGAAAACACATCGGATTCCCAGCGACCTCTCTGTCTCCCGATCTCCTTTTCTGCTCATTCCTATTGGTTCTCCTCTCCTCTCCAACTCCGCCTGCGGGTCCCTCTCCTCCTCTCCCTGTAAATATGGAGAGTCATCTCGGTGTCCTCATCTGCATTATATGTGTTTTAAAGCAGTGCAGATGTTGCTGCCAACAGAAGGGAGAGCAATAAAAATGGAAATGATATTGTTAAAAGGGGCCATCTCTCTTCCTGACATACGATGAATCTTTCAGAAAGATGCATCCGTGATGCATTTTGTTGGATTTAATGTCGAGCCATAAACTTGCCTTTTGAACGTAACGCCTTATCCACATCGAGCATCGACCGCGAGTACACAAACAACGCCGCGCAGAGAGGTTTCTCTCTTTAAAACGAGGTTCCTCTGCCATGGTCGCACTGTAATGCATATTAAACAAAGACCGCTATGCTCCGTTTGTGCTCTGTCAGTGCGTAGTGCGAGCAGAAGTTGACGCGTTAAGGTGAACGCGCCGTCATTCCACTGAATGCACATGGCATTTAACGAGGGCCTCTCCTTTGTTCGACGCATTTGTAGCGAATAAATCTTTAAATGTCATTGGTATATCGGTGAGGAAGAAGAGCCGGTCCACCTTATTGAAGGGCTCACCAATTAACACAGGAAAACACCACCTTACAATCTTGTACGTTTACCTGTGCCTGAGATTCTGCATAATTGTGTTGTGGAGACCTCTTCCGTGCTATGAATTCATTTTTGTTGTTCTTCTTTATGCATGAATAAAATGCATGAGTAAATACTAAAAGATGTTGTGTATATACATCATAATATGCAAAACATGCTTTGGAAAATTATATTAGACAAGGACACAACGTGTCTGGTTTATTTTCTTTTTTTTAAAGGTATGTTTGTCAAGGGTCAGAAGACGCCGCCCACCTTGATATCAGACACAGTGCACTTTATTGTGTCAGACTAAACCGGGGTCAGGTCACATTTACGGCCTAATTAATTACCGGGGGTCCCAATGCCTGCCGGGCCATTTTTCATGAATAATGGACAAAGTTTTTGAAGGTCGTTAAAAAAAGGAAAGCGACTCTTTTCTGGAGACGGGAAAAAGCCACTTAACGGAGCCGTGCGCTCAGCGCTCGCAGGTTTACGGGTGACATGGAGGGGCCCTCATGTCAGGCGGTAAGGAGCGGCGTAGGGTAATTTGTCAAGCAGTCTATTGGGGCCACCTGTGTTACCGACTGACAAATAACTCCCTCTTTTGTTGTGAGAACACGTGTCTTACAAGTGCTGAATTAATGGGCTCTTTGTAGTACATTTATTTGTCACCCAGGTATTTATCTGAAATCCTGTCTCACTCGACTAATTTCGGCATCACTCTGGCACCCGAGGAAAGGCAATTTTTCCCCTATTCACGTCAGACTACAGTGCGCTGCCGGCTTCACGTCGTAGTTCCTCGATGGGAAAACACAAAATGAAGACGATGAAATTAAGAATTCAAATTAAGAATTCAAATATTATGTTTTATTACTCAAGTACACAGTAAATACGTGTTCTGAGAAAGAGATTTAGGTGTTTCAGTTGTTTTTTATAAGATTACTACTTCGAAAAATATTATACTATTACCAGCAACATTATTACACCCTACAGAAACATTACTGGTTTTAAATTCAGCAATACATTCTGGTGTATGTTCAGATGTATTTCGGGTATAGCATAGCAACAGTGCTTTGTAGCATTGTGTCACTTATGGTAACATCCAGCATGCTTCATGGTTAATAAACGCAGTTTACGATTTCTTTATTGAGCGTTTATTACCTGTCATGTTCTAAGGCATTCCTTTTATTTTACTTTCAGTGCACTGAGAGGGCACTCTTGATGTTATTGAAAAAAAGCAACAATTTATGTCCCTTATCAGTCCATTAATATCTCATCAGCACCTAATTTGCTGGGTAAATATGACGGTGCGTTATTAATCAGAGAGAATAATAAACTCAGTATTTTATCACATCCTGACATCAGCGCGAAACTCCAGGAGGACATAAAAACTGAAAATGATTAGTCGAAAATTATCTGGGAAAAAAAAAAATGCACAGAAGACAATGGAAATTCAGAAGCACTGCGATCAAGGTCGGTTTAAACATTGTTTCAGTGTAATTCACTTTATGAGTGACACACTGTATAAGCCAACGGCTGTATTTAATTGAGGGTGTTCCATTACCTTGATGTTTGAGGTTACTTTTGAAATGACAAGGTAATATCTTGAAGGACATACCACTGCGTATGTGTAGAGATGATTTTTATTAAACGCAGAGCTAACTTCGAACATAGCTTCTTGCTTGACCTTATGCGGCCTACCAGCTGAACGGTGCAGTTACTGCATGGGAGGAGTACATTCCACTTAGAGCTGATGCCATTGCCCGATCCACCAGAAGGGTCACTGTTGTGTGATCCGATTGGCTACACCCTCCTTACAAACCCCCCCCCCCACACCCCAGCAATGCCACAGCCAATCATGTGCAGGCCAATCATGCAACCGTGGGGCTGCAGCCACTGTTGACAACTGTGTAGTCAGAATTTGATCCACCATTGGGGGGTGGGGGTGGGGGGGTGGGAGTGGGGGTGGGGGTGGGGGTGGGGGCCCATCACATACTGTACGTCAGCCCGCTTACACATTTTATTAGAGGAGTTTGAGCTTCCTTGTCATACAGGAGACAAACTAATCACAAGCTGCAATACAGAATGAAGACATGCATGTATTCATCTCAGAACCACTTACAGTCCTTGATTGCCTTGAGGAGCTAAATTTTTTTTTCCCTTTCCTTTAGATGATTGATTTTTGCTGGAGGGGGCTCGCCATTGTACCTGATTGAATAAAAATTTAAAACTTGCCCGCAGATGACAAATTACCCTGAAAATGCTAACGACAGACTGGCTCTCTCTGGACACAACAGCTGGTGCCTGCTAACAAGTCGAACTTGTACTTGGGGCCAGTCAAAAGACGTAATTCTTGTGGCAGTCAGCGTGTCACCTTGCAGGACTTGGGGTGTAGAAAGCAGAGGTTTAGCCATGGTGTGGCCTGGGGCTGATGGCACCAGTATATTCCTGCATGGCTTTAATGTTACAGCAGGTCTGACTTTAAGACAGAGCTTCAGGTGAACTGTAACATTTTACCTGATGCAGCACTATAACTCATTCTCTCCTTTATGTTGATTATTATTATTATTATTATTATTATTATTATTATTATTATTGATGATAATGATGCACGGCAGCCATTTTGCACGAGAACACTTGACCACATAATTTATCATACAAAGTACATTGTTCTTGTAATGGGAACCCATTAATGTAACCCTAACCCTAACTCTCATACCCTAACTCTCATCCCTTTCCAGACCGTCATGAAAAGATGGTGTTCTGCCCACTTGGTCATGATCCGGGACGGCTCCAAGTATGTATGGATGGGGGGGTCATACTCAATCCCGCCCAAAACCAGCCACTACTACATTCACTGTGAAATAAGTGGTAATGTTTAAGCTCTCTTTCTCTTATTAATAATATACATAGTATTTTACTTCTTTATTTGTTTTTAATGAAGGTATTCTGCAGTTGTTTAGTTCTTCAGTCGTGGCCGAACCGGAAGGCCAGCCAAGGAGTTTTAATGATGCTCTGGAGTGATTGATTTATATCATTTAACACTGCATGGTGGGGACTGCTTTGTGTGTTTGTGAGAATTGTCTTTGAATTTGTTCAGTCTTGTCACTGGACATTATGCCGATACCATAAACAGGCGGTGAGAATGCTCCTAATCCTAGCCTAATTCTACCCTGTGACCCCATTACTAATCAAGAAAGAACTCCAAACTTCTCACTGGGGCGTAGGTCTGAAAACATTCCCTGAAGCTAAAGATTGGTTTCCAAGCGATCGCGATGCAGAAAATTACACAGCTTGTGTAAATGTGTACGACGGGAGATTAATTCATCCAGGATTATTGAAGGATTATTAAATTTGTCACAGTTGAGTTTTACTAACTGTGTACCTAGAATCGCTAATACAGATAATAGCCTTAACACTGCGCAACACCTCAGGAAAAAGCAATTGTTCGGGGGGAACGGTAACCCCGGCGGAGAAGGGTGAAGACAGAGTGGTTTCATTAATTCCATTTGTTTCAGTAAAGAGAGATTATACAGTGACCTTTAGCGAGACCACCCCAGTTTAATCATTTTTTATCATTATGCAGGAAGTAGATGAAATCCAAGCTGACACCGGGCACCTCTGGGAGCAATTACACAATAAGTGAATTCTCTACAACTCTGTTAACCTCTTCAATGTGTCTCTAGAAAAAACATTACAACAAACAACTGTGGAAAAAAAACCCTGCAATTTTACTTTAGGGCATCTGAACAGACTGTCGACGCTTTCCTGGCTACAGACGTTAAAGGAACGGAGAGGGGAAGGGGGGCAGTAGACCATCGATGTGCCCGTAAACCTTCCTGTTTAAAAAAAAAACGCTGTTTAAATCTGGCTTAAACAAATTTCACATGAAATGGAAAGTTCGCTTTCTGGGTTTTTTTTTTAAATATTGTACAGCAAGGTTGTGTCTCCAGAGGCTGTACAAATGAGCAGAATCATTTTATAAGGTTTATGAACAATTACAAACATAAATATCAGTTTTTATATCATGCCGCTACTTCTTTCCTTGGGTGCGGCGGTCTCGAGTTGCATGCATCATAAGAAATATTGTCCAGATGAAAATAAGATTTGGAATTTTTTGAAGAATAATCGGGTAATACACACGTACAACCTCTGGAGGCGTGACATTGCTGTACAAACTGCTTTGGAGTTACTTGAAGTGTGTGTTTTTGCTGCAGGAGACAAAGCCCTGAATGCCTTTGCACTGGCTATTGTAAAGTCGTCAGGTCGTCAGAAGCCTCCGTAAATATCCTTCACGGGCACACAGCTTGTCCGGGCCAGTCAAAACCATACACTAAAATTGAAATAATATCGAAAAAACCCAGCACGTGAACGTTTTTTCTGCCCCTAATTTTCTTAATTTATTCCCACCCAAGGCACCTTCACCGGTTCATTTCCATATTAGCTTGCCTCAACCATCCACAGTCACAACAGTTATGGCGACATATTGTCATTTCCTGCATATTACAACATCAGTACCAAACTGAGCATCCATACTGCTTCTTCATCCCCATCTTTTTATTTGTTTGTTTGTTACGGACCCGACTCCCCCTTTGCATTGGACCACCTCCGCAAGCAGGCAAACATCGAGCCCATGTTTACTTGTATTTTTATTTAGTTATCCCTTATTTTATTTAGGGGGGAATGGAAAAACCCCAGAGATTAGTTTCTTTTTTTGTTTAACGAGGAGCTGAGCAAAAGAGCAATATACTCAAAAGCATGTAGATAAGAATACAAAGGTAAAGATGTAAAATAGTGTCATTAAAACAAATTATATAAACATTGGATCATGTCATGTGAAACATTTTACTCCTCAGACACAGCTGCGTTAATTATGCTTCTAAAACAGCAAAGTAAATGAGCTGGTTGCTGGGGAAAGCGCTTTTGAGCAGACTTTATGAAAAGCGCCAGGATAAATTACATTATTATTATTAATATTATTTTATTATTAGTATTAACATTGTTTGGCCCTTTTCAGAATCACAAAAAAAATAGTTTTCTTTCTGTGTTACTACTGTAGCTCTCGTTCATTGTCTGCCGGAAACCCACAAGGTAATGACATCAGGGGTTAGCGTGGGCATTTTCACTTTCCAGCTTTGTCTTGATCTAGGGATCTTATTTTCCGAACAGGAATATTAAAATCAAAATTTAACTCTTTTGCAAAGAAGAAAAAAACGGTCATCCAAGACTATGACAGAGTATACAGACACACGTCCGGGTGTGCTCCTTGTTATGTTTTCCCTATGCGTTATATGGCATCTCCCCCTATATAATTGCAGTAGAAAACTAAACGGGGGCATAGTGACTGTCTGGGGGAACTCCACTGCCCTTTGCAAAAGCAAAATCTGTAGAGGATGAGGTGACTGGCAGGCCCGCTACTTCACAACATACCGTCTCCACGGTTTGGTGCCCTTTTCGAGTTAGTTTCAAGTTCGTGAAACTAAGTCGGAGCTGGAAAAGCCTTTGCTTTCAAGCTGCATACATTTTTGGTTGATTGACAATCAAAACAAACCGAGCTCTGTTCTGAAGGCTCTGGGACCAGCACTGCGTAGTGGGCGTGGTGAGATTGATTTCCATCCTAGTAAAATTATGCCACTCACATACACTTAGAAATGGATAAGAATAGACAGAAAGTTCTCAGTTTTTTTTCTCCACATATTTCTGTTTTTAGGATTCAGCACCAACTATTTCTCAAATTTTTGAGTTTGAGCATGTTTTGTGCCACCATTTTACTTAGGTTTGCGTCCAAACAAACTTCTATTACAATCAAGTAGTCAAATGAACATGGTATGGGAGCTCCATAAGATACATGCTCCCCAGTGACTGGCATTTTTAGAGTCTCTGACCTAACATTATTGCAGAACATTTACATTATATTACCCCATAGCCATTTCTCAGAATTAATCTACACCGATTGCCATTCCAAAGCCTGGTTGGCTATAATATAATACAAACTGTAAAATGTAAGCTTTATAATTTGCTCTATATGGTGGTACAACTGCATGTTAACATGGTGCAGTGTGTACATATGTTTACCTTTTGAATGATAAATTCTAAATCTAATTTAAAATGTTTTTTTTATTTTTTTTTTTTATTAACGGCACTGCCATTATGAAGGGAAAATGGAGGGGCTAGAACCATTATATGCTGTACAGGACAATCATATCCTTTTACCAGGGCGTCAAAACTTGTAGTTCAGCATCAATACCCAGTAATAGAACATCCCAGCCCATAGGAAGGGCATCACAACCTTGTAGCCACTGATTGTTACAGACGTGGCTAAAATCCTCCTCTGGTAGATTCCAGTCTCACGGGTTCCCAGGTAGCAGAAGGCTAAATGATACAGACTGTAAAAATATTTTGAAGAGGAAAAAAAGTGCAGTATGCCATCTTGCATCTTGTATTTCAGAAACACATAACTTTCTTTTCCCACAGACTGCACGTAGTCAAACTAACACTGCAGTACAGTGAACTTTAGCCTTTGATGCTAAACAGAGCCTCTGAGGATGCTCTTGGACCCCTCCGGGGCCCAGTGTTGTCATTAGAGTAAGAAAAAGAGTAAATGACGGGATCCAAACAGATGCTGTAATCTATTATTTACATTCAGCCGCTAACACGCTTTGCAGAGCTGTCAACCCAGCAGACTAGAGCTGTATTAGCAACCGCCTCGTGTAGGAAAACGGTTCCAACATTACCCGCCGATTACAGTCGCAGCTATAACAACAAAATAATAAAGATGTTGATTTGTTCCCCTTCACAGACATTTAAAAGGCTCATTAGCTGCTCCTCGACTCAGCTTTGCTGCACCTTTTCGAATTAGCGCCGTTTGGGCCGTCAGGCCAATGACTAACATAGTTTTGGACCCTGCAGAGGTTTCTGGTAGTTGTGGTTCTGTTCACACACACAAATAGAACTTGGAATTATTGTATATTTTTTTGCTGTATATATTCTCTTATCTTCTTGTAATTCTTGTCATCTGGACATTTTTTGTTAGGTCAGGAGCCTTTCCTGTAGTTAATTTAAGTAGTTGCATGCTCAGTCAGGTATTTTTCTCTTGCTTGTATAACTTGTAGCTTAGTGTTCAAAAGAGTGCACTTCCTGCAGTTGGGACTATGCTTTCACCCTCTAAGGGAGTTACTGCACTTTGACCCCTGATCTTTCTGCTTGTGTTTGACTCTACTGCAAGTCACTCTGGATAACAGCCTCTACTTAATGCCAGTAAATTAAAGTATAGATATATTATACTGTATTATTTTTATTTAAGAAATTATCATTATTGTCTTTTATAATTGCTCTTCATTTGTCCCTGTGTGAAATAATAATATCACATGCAATTTGTTTTAATTAATATATAAGGTGCCAAAACAAGATGCTTTTTCACAAATGCAAAGACAGATAATTCACAGCTTCCCCACATTTTTATCACGGTTTATACACAAATAGC
>CM056394.1:16529923-16599521 GCA_029718625.1 Synaphobranchus kaupii
CAGCATTTTGCTTGGTTCTAGATACATGAGTCATTATTACAGGCTCCAGTCAAGTATGGAATTGACACAGCTCTAAGAAAAGGTTAAAATTATTTTTTTTTAAAGTGAAGCTGAGAGAAACTTCTGGGGGGATCTGGGGGTAATGCTATGTAAACATGAGAACAATCCCAGCCACTTTGGCCGTTTATGTTTTTTTGGGCTCGCACACATCACCATAAATGTTGCATAATTGGGGGTTGTCCTTAATTTTCAATCTAGTAATTGGTACTCATTGATTTTTCTTTTTCAGTGACCACCAGGCAGTGAACAAAAACATGGGAAACAGAAAGTAAAAGCTGTGCTTGAAGGCGGGACGTGAATGTGAGGCTCACTTGAGATTCAGTGAGATCTCAAGGCCAGAGAGTTTGTCAATAAGGTATGATTGGCCGCAAACTCAAAAAGAGGAAATTTGACTCAGGGATCTGTTGATTTTTGGAGGGGACAAATCGGACATTTCGGACAAAGGTATTCTATTATGCCTGAGATTTAGATGCTCCCATAGATTTAGTAGGCAAGATCGATGTCAATCATTACTTTTTGGCACTGAGTGATCACCTTCACCCCGTGTGAAATCATTTCACCCCTGCAAAGAGGGGTGTCTTTCAAGATGACAATGCCTCCATCCAAGCTGGTTTGAGAATCCAATATTCATATGTTGTGACCTTTTCAATCACCAGGGGCCTCATTTATAAAAATGTACTTTGGTTCCATCTTAAATTTGATTGCAAGATCATTTGCATAAGCGTGATTCATAAAAATGAACCCACGCATATAAAAACGCGTTGTACTGTACGTACCTATAATCTATAAGTCACAAGTAGCCACAAAATTGTGTGCTCGTGAACGTGCCCAACAACTCCGCCCTGTGAACATTCTAAATTAGTCCTCGTTACTATGTAAATAGGCCAATTTTGAACAAGGTTCAATGCCAGCAGAAAGAAAATAGAAAAAAGTGAGGAAGAGGTTCAAGTCCTTCTCTTCGAAACGAGGACATTTTCGTTATTTGGACGGCTGAGCGGGTGCATAACAGCGAAAATCTCTGGGCGAGACGACGCATTGCTGAGTATCGACTAAGATAAGTTTTTCTCTTCGAGAATGTGTAACAAAACGACCCAGTACAGAAGTGTTTAACTGTGATCTTTTGTTTACACAGATGAAACTGAACAGGTGACTGTGAAACGCCCAGTGTGTCAACCCAGCAGCGTTACGCCCTGCATAGGGTGACCCCGACAGCAGCGGCAGCAGGCCGTACCCGCAAACAAGGTGACCCCACCTGCGGTGTTGGCAGCGCAAAGACCCGCTCCAACGGCCGCCCCGCAGCCCGGTCCGAGTCCCAATCGCGCGGGCAGACAGGGTCGTGCAAGGTCCTGACAGAGGCTGTCCCGCGGTCGTAAGAAGAGCTGAATCTGTCAGTTGACGAGGTGGCGCATGAATTGAAAGAGATTCCTCAGGCTCTGGGTGAAAGAAAAACAGTTATGGTTGACGGTATGTCACTGCTACCTATTCAATCAAAGTACAATGCATTTTGTGAAACCATTGCCATTCCTGCTACGTAATGCTGTGCATTATCTCAATTAAATGATGACTTGGAGACATTTTATTAGCGGGCGCCGTCTCCTGAGCTCAACCCTGTTCGCATAGGCAGCTGACTCCCGGTTCGTCGGGTCTGAAATCATCGGGGCGCAGTTCAAGCCCGTGGCTCAAGGCTATGCTGCGGAGCGCACAGCAGGCTAAAATGATATGGCGGACTTTGACTTGGCTGAGACGGGAGCCTCCCTCCCACTGCATCCAGACAACGCCATCTACCCTCAAGCATGCCTGTTGCGCGTTCAACAGCTGACCTCACGTGGGCGTAGGTTGTACTGTAATGCATTGTAATGTTTCCTGTCTGAGGGTCAGTCAGGCGGGCGAGGAGCCATGTCTTTAAAGGATATAGCCTCTGTCACGGAGGTGTGAATGTTAAAAAACGGGGCATGCGAGTTTATATAAGACTTAACACACACTCCCTCCTCCAAAATTCAACCCACCAAGAAGCCATCCGTCTGCCCCAGCACCAGCCTCGAGGCGGTTTCCCACAGTGCTGTTGGAGCCATGGGTTGACCCCGACCATCTGCCAACCGCATTAGTGAGCGGCGCGCGGGCATCGCAAATGAACCGCACATTAATTGAGCGGTCGTTCTTGCGGTTCGCGTAAATGTACTCATTGATCGCCGGCGCTCGTAGTGCATCATGGGAACTGGATGCACTCGGGAACAAGCGTACGATGCCCCATAGTTCCTCAGGCAAGATGAGGCCAAGAGACGGTTGAGATATACCTGGCCCGGTCACTGAGGTCCCTCCGGAAGGTTCCCATAGCCAGGAACCCGAGGGTGGGGAGCGCTAGGATGGGCACGGGTATAGCGCGGTTGCACTTTGTTCGCCTCTTGAGATTTAGCCCTAACCGGACACAGAGGTCCATGAGAATCGCTCTGGGGAAGCGACAGCGACTCATGAGCCATTCATCCTCTTTGTCAAAGAAGCCTTCGTGGTCCCTAAACACGCGCTCCGTGCGAAGCGCTCGGTTCACCACTTCCTCGAGGAGAGCTAGCGGAGCCATGGTTCATTTTAAGTGTAATTGCACACTGTGTTTATGGATTCCCCTTGATTCATTACACCTGTGGGATCATGGAGGGCTGGCATTAATCACTTCCGTTCAAATAACAATTTACTTATTCATCCTTATTATATCCCACAGACTATTGGTTTTGTCTCATCCATATTTGATTAGTTTATGTAATAGGCTATTTTGATAAATTAATGCAAAATCAAATTACTTGCAAAATTACTTACCTATGTAATTTTGTCAGACATTATAATGACTGGTTATCTAATGGGTGTAAAGTAGCCTCTAGAATGTAAAGACCCAACGAGTCGGGTATAATAATGAGTTTCCGCATTTCTTGTGCATATTTTACTTAGGTTTGTCTACTGTGGTAGAGAGAGAGCGATTCGGCCTGTGCCGATATTGAATAAGGGTTACCACGGGTGCGTCGGTTCAAAAGATGTATAAAACTGGCTGTAAAAGGCAGAACTCGCACACCATCTGAAATCTGAGGTACTCACCCCAAATGTTCATAGGCTGAGATATCAAAAAGTTCACTTTTTATTTTTTTTATATTTATCAGTACAAAAAAGTGTAAAGTGCTCAAGTGCAAAAAGAAAAGAAAAATAGGCGCAAATGTTTCAGTCAAGAGCCGTGGTACAATCCTTTTGCCAAGGTCTTCCAACAGATTTGAAATGAAAAAGTCTCTACATACTTGCGCATATTATTTCTTCAAAATTAAGTTATCATGTGCCAATGATTTCTTATTTTGTCAAGCAGTGTATTTGTTTACGTTTTTGTATTTCTACATAATATTGTAATAAATCACCTGGTAGAATGGTATCCATTCACTACTGTGTTTTCAGTAGCTGGTCTTTATTATTCATAGATGTTAATACAACTCGTTAATTACATTTTGTGTGAATTTTTCAAAAGTAGATTGGCTCAATTTGGATTGGCTGACTTTGCAGTGGATGAATGATGTCATATTCCTTATGTAGAATAGCAAGACGAGGACCCTGTCCAATGGTGCATACACGCTATAGTGCGCACACGTGGTTGCTCAATGTCCTTGGTGTTTCCATTGCTTTGTTCACTCGCAGTTCTCATTTGAATATTTGCTACTACCACCAAGATCTGCACCCACGACGGCTCCACCACTGTAATGAAGCAACGGGAAAAGTAACAACTTTATATGCATGTTCCAAATTCAAATGACTGCGTCTAGTTTGGCAGTCAGGTCGACATGCATATTTTAATTTAGAATAGTTTCTTTCGGCTCAGTTTCCAATTTCTAGTTGTCCTGATCTTGTTTTAATGTCAGGGTGCATTAAGTAGGTTGAGAATACAGGGAGGATAATTACTTTATATGGAGCAAACTGTGTGCTGAAATATCTTTGGAAAAATAATATCCAAGCATATGGCGCCTGCTGTTCATTTAATCAAAGTTGTCCAGCATCCAGACAGGGCCTATTGATGTTATTTAGATTGATACGACGGAACAACGTACAGTGTGTAAAATACAACTCCCAACCGTCCTCTGTATTTTTATTGGTTGTGATAAGATACAGGGACATCGTGCACCTGCCAAAAAAGAGCTTGACTGATTAGTTTCTTGTTATTCTTTGATGGTCATGACAAGAGAAACGCCTCTATCGGGCATTACCATATTATTCTATTATTTTAAGTGTTCTTTATCAGGCACCACCTACTGTATTATAAACAACAGGATATCTTCATTGACCGTCCGTACCCTACATTATATATTTATTTAACACGCCTTCATCTCACCAGGTAGTCTCTCACCCGCTCACTGCTCTGGTGGATCCTATAAACTGGTAGTGAAGAATTTATTTAACTTTTTTTTTTAAATTCAAAATGGCAGAGGATCCAATATGGCATGATTTCTCATGGCTTCGTGAAGCCTTGCGTGGTGATCCTGTTCGATATGATGTTGTGACTGTACCTCAGGGAGGATATCTACAGCCTTACACTGTGCTATCATAAGTACAATAAGTTGTCATTTGGAGCATCGTAGGAAAATAGGGGAAAGATTTCACCCAGAATATAGGGAAACAGTGTGCTCAGTCCTCTAGGTCAGTACATCTTCAATAAGTTGCATTGGATACACTAATTGGACAGATTCAATGAAACCCCACAGTGTGCTTTATCCTTATGAAACGTAAAGCTAGCTAAGGGTAGAATGCCATTCTGAATGACTCTAGCCTGAGTACGCTCTCTGACATTGAGCTTGCATTGACTGTGCGGGTATTCCTGAAGATCATTATTCGCTTAGGAAATGTTGCAACCTATTTTTTAAAAGATTTAATGGCGCAAAAAGAATGTGCTGCAAATTAAAAATCAACGGATGTGGGGGTGTCTCAAGATGAAAAAAAATAGAGAGGAGAGAGAGAGAGAGAGAGGAGAGAGAGAGAGAGAGAGAGAGAGAGAGAGAGAGAGAGAGAGAGAGAGAGCAGGTTACAGACAGTCTGTTGGAAGGAGCCATCATTTTTTTAATGATTATAGGTATGACTTTACAAGTCTGCTGTCGAAAATACATTTAAGAGAAATGGTGGGCAGTAGCTGGCGGGTTATCTGCAGTAGCTATGTGGAGTGGGTGTTAATTTAAGTTGTTAGCTGAGTGTGAGGTTTGTATTTTATTCTTGCCAGCTAATAACCTATCCTATTCTTCAATACTGCAAGCAATATGGAGACCCTGCTTAATGATAAGTAGCAGCTATCTATCCAGCATGGCATTTTTCATGGTTGTATGGCAATTCATATATTGCTTGTAGCATTTTGATGATGAAATGATATTTATAAAACTGTAACGGTCTAAATAATGGGGAGGAGCCGAAAGGACTGGTCCTCCTCATTGGCCAGTGAGCTGCTTTATTTACAAAAGTCTTCAGCTCAATTGGCCAGTGGCAGCTTCACCTACATGCGCACTCCTCAAGTTGATTGACAGCCCTTTTGGGGGTGGGGCCTATATCAGCGCTGCGTGGGTGAATACTCTCAGTTCTTTGGCCTTTGACTTAAACTTCTGCGCCGTCACTTTGTATTTTTAACCGTTTTACTTGAATTTTCACCCTCCAACGGGGAAGCAAACAACCTTGACTCCTTGAATTTCATTGCATCCCGGTCTGTCTGCTCACCACCCAGCATGACAATCCCACCTGTGACCATAACAGATGAAACCCGTCATGTCCGGGTAGCCAAACCGAGGAAGAGTTTTGATCCTGGCTGCCTCTGCCCCGGCGCCGTTCGGCTCCTCCCGCGCACGCGAGAGGCGTGTTCGGCGCCGGTGCGAGGAAAAGAATTGGACTCCCCGCTGATTTTGTGCGCCCTGGGTCAAACTGGGCTGCAGATGGATCGAGGGCCCTCAAAGAGAGCACTCCTCCACAGCAAGGGGAGAGCACTGTGGATGTCAGGTCCAGAGCGCAATATCTGCTGCGTTAGCTGTCCTGCTAATGAGGATGATTCAGTGAACATCATTATAGTTTTGTTTTGTTTTTGTTGTTTTTTTTGCTGAAGAATGAAGATTGATGACAGAGCTCTGAGCTCGACAGTATCACCGAGGATTTGAAAATCTCATTAAACTAATTATCGAGGCCTCAACCGCCAGCTTCCATCAGCATTATTTCCTGTCCGGTTCCAGTGGAACATGGCTCTTTGTACACACCGGAGAGAAGAATAACTACTTTAATCACATTTATATGATTCAGCTGGGCATGCTATAATAAATTACAGTAAAAAAAAGGAAAAATTATTATGTGTGTTTTGCATCTGTTTGTTTATACACGGTGGTTTAATCATACCATGGCTCTGACGTTTGTGACCTGCATACTCCTGTTTGCTCAAAAGTTTTATTTTGTTTTGTTTAATATCGGCATGTGCACGTACGCAGCAGTAATGTGCACAAAGTCATCGGGGTGAGTGCACATCAAATTCGAAATTTGACTCGTACGATGGCATTGCCGATGTACTGTAAGGTAAATGTTAGTTTGTGCATCCATTGAAATGATTCCAAATTATGGGGCGCAACACGGCGATATTAACACATAATTAGGCTATCACAGTTCCAGGCTTTCCGTCATCAGAGGGAGGTCAATCATTCCTGTGGGAGAGTAGCATGTGGTGAGCATCGGTGATCTCACTGGTGAAACACAGAAGGTCCAGATAAACACTACAGTCATTTTTATCAGCGCACACAAAAGTCGCCAATTATTTTTTTAAACCAAATTTCACTCGTACATATTTGTTTTAGAAATTAATATCGTACGCATGCAATGCAAAAACTGGTGTCCCGACAATCTGTTGTATGGTGACCTCGCAGTGTCACTTCAGGGTGTGACAGACAACTCAGCTATCACAAGTATACGAGTACAAATGTGGGGTTTAGAGATAAAGACTACGGCGATTTTAATATACCCACACAAATTTAGCTTCTTCTTTTATTAAAACCAGTTATTTATTATTTATCCCCCATTGTCTTTCTGTTCTCATGATACTTTTAATGCTGAATACATACATTGGCCCGTTCCAAACCTGTTGATAACTGATTCTTTTCACTGGGCAGTCCCATAGCTGAAGCATACAGTCACTCTGATGGCGTACACATCATAGAACAGACTGAGTAGACCAGTTGATTTTTCAGGTACCCGATGACCACTAAAACGCAGTTTATTAACAGGGTGCGCCTCTATGAGGGTTGCTCTAATGCCCTTCCTTCCACCCCACCCCAGTCAAGAAATAAAACTGTCAAAATGTCCCAGAACTTGTCAGGTGGGAGTTTTGCAACCTTAGACAACACCGCATACCCAGAAATGGGACATTCCCTAAATATAGGAGATGTTGAAATGAGAACACTAATCCAGGTCAACTGCATTGTTATAAGACATATATTGAGCATTGACCACCACAGGCTACTTTTTGTACCTGGGTCAACTGTAACTAATCTCACAGAAATATCACCTTTCAGTACAAAGAATGTCTTAAAATACTCCAGGACAGCCACTTGTATTTATTTTTTTAAGGCTAATATTATGGAGACTTATTACTATTATATTTAAATATTTCTAAGTTGAAGGAAGTTATAAGTAGGGCCACCAGTTTGTCTCCGTCATATGACCTGCACTGATTTAAACTTGGATTTCAATGGTTATCCTCCAGGGGTCCCCATAGGCACGCCAACGGCACAGTCAAGTGATTAATCATATAATTGAGTTTCAAATTGAGACATTTATAAAAACAATTGACCTATCACTAAATCCTGCCACTCTTGGTTAGTGTACCGAACTCGGACAAACAATTGATTAATGTCAAAACTTTACAGTGTAAACAATGGCCGCATTGGCTCTTTCTTAAATAGGCTACTCAAAAAAAAAAAACTCAGGTAACGTTATTTGACATGTTTTTGTAAAAAGCCGTAAATTAACGTAAAAGAAGTAAAAGTGTGTAGAAATTAAAACATGATTAGAATCGAGGTCAATTAAAGTCCAAGTTAGGCTACCGCTGGAGAAACTGCACCAGCTGATTACCGATGTTGCTGATACACACCATTGATGAGCAGTGTTGTCCCTGTACTGCAGGTAAGATTAATGAACTAACCTAGTTATCATATACATTATTAATATAACCCCCCCCCCCCCCAAAGCCAGTGACCTGAAACTGTTATGTTAAGAGGCCAGGATGAGCTACTGAATAGCTAGCTAGGTAACGTTAGAGTGACCATATTTTCGACCATATAAGGGGGCTGGGGTAATGTTTGACGTTTGACGGCGTTGAACATGTTTGTTACAGTTTAAACCGGACATTTTTTGAAATTTAGAAATCCCATCTGGACGGATATTTCCACTCCCAAAAGAAGAAATGTTCAGGAAAGAGGACGTCTGGTCAGCTGAACTAACGTTAACGCCAGCTAGATATAAATAACTTAAATGTTACCTAAAGTTGGCTATTGCTGAGATCACATCAGATATGGTGGTAATGACGCTAAATACGGTTACAGCAGTGCGGTCTCGATAACTGAAGCGCTAAAGTTAACACACTGTTACTTTGTGAGCACTGGGATATTTAATAGCGAACGTTAAATTAGCAAAAATGCATTTGTCGCTGGTTTTGGGCTTCGGAAAAGGGGGGAAAAAATCCTTCTCCCTCCAATCTTTCAGGCTACCAGGTGTAGGTATTATAGGTTCCGCAAGCACATCTTCTCACCACCTGTCTGATTCAGTTTATAATGTTTACTGGGACATATGTTTTTTTTTTTTTTTTACAATTTTCAGTGAGCCACTGCAATCTTCCCATTGGTTTCAATGCAATTGACTGAACTGTCTTGCATGACCGAGGTCAGCATGCATAGTAATGGTTGCCTAAGTATGATTGAACAATATATGATTTGGGGAGGAGCCTAGCGATGGGTCAATTAGTTGATCTAATATGAGGAGGAAGGAAAGTGAACATGGATGGAAGTTTAAATACTACGAAAAACATGTTAGGACTGAGCCAGTGGTCCTCACTCCTCGAAGCCGAATTACTTAGTTATCTGGATAACTCCACCAAGTATCTGGAACACAGTCTGAAGTAAAAAGAGCTGTTCCCGGTTTTAGTCAGTGCAGTTATCCAGCGAACTGAGTAATCCTGCTTCGTAGTATACCCCCTGGTTTTGGAGAGCCTCAGGGTCTGCTTGCTTGTGTTGTTACTCAGCAACTGATCAGTTAAAGCAATTGATTACACAATTAACTAGCTGGGGAATCCCACACCAAGTGTGTTTCGGATCCAATTTAAGAACAGGGAGGGAGTCATTATATTCCCTTGCTCCCTCGTTTATCCTCCCTTCCACCAAGGCTATAAAATGCAAGCTTCCAGCAAGAAGGGAATCCCACAATGCAATGCTCCACATGGAAAAAGTGGGCGGTCACATTTCAACGGTGTTGCACTTCCGAAATGTTGCGAGGGCTGTTCGGTTCCATTTTTGTTTGTTTCTCATCAATCCTCCCTTGCGGAGCACCTTTTAAGTTTGTTTGCTGCACGTAGCAAATTGCGTCACAAGATGGCTCCCTCGAGGGAAGTGAGCAAGGGAAGGGAGTGTGTTAAATTGGATTCGAATGCAGCCCAGGAGTGTCCAATCTTTTCCGAAAAGGGCCGGTGTGTGCAGTTTTTTGTTTTAGCCAGAAACTAAGACATCTAATTCTACTTAAGGTCTTGATTGAAGACTATGATTAGGTAGTTAGTTAGTTAGTTCAATCATGAATTTATATTTTTTATTTAACTTTGTATGCAACTTTAATATTACATAACTGCTCTAATTTTAAAGATGGGGATTTCCCACTGCTTCGAAGAAAACCTGCCCCTGTACAAAATAAAAAAAATACGGCAGCATGTCCACGGTAGGAAGCAATCAAACTAAATTTAACATGAGTGTCGCTTGTAAACATCGCTGTCAATCGCTGTGCTTAATAGGCGGCAATTGCTTAAATTATTGTGGTGCTGCAAATGGGATAGTTGTTTGAGAATTGGATTGACAAAGAGGCTATCACAACCTGTAACTGGCAGAGGACTGAAGTACCATACGAGAAAACAAGGAGAAACAAACTGGTGGCTCTAGTTATGTCAAGTCCAAATGTATCACTCATTCATGGGAGATGGAGAACATCACATGATCATGTCAGAACATGAAAAACTAAAAAGATTTTTCTGCCTTGAAACTGCAATGTGCTCACCTGCTATACCCCAGGATAAAGAATAATAGCCTATTTTATATTTTTTAAATATTTTTTGGTTCAGCTGATCTTTAAACCCAATGACAGGAATATAATGAAATAAATAAAAATTCCAGGCTGCCAGATCATGACTTTATTGACGATATTTTTGATAAGACTCATAGTGAGAGTGGCTCGTGGAGGTCTGCTGTTCCTTTGTGTACAGTACACGTTCATACGTCTTTTTGTATTATAGAATACCTATTATTGTATCATAGTCTTGCCTTTCGCACAGTAGCATCTCTTTCACACATTCCTGTCCTTTTCTGTATAACAAAGACTCACTCACATTTTGAACAGTGTGTTTGGAGCTCCTCAATCCAAGCCAGTTTTGAATTAAGTGTCATGAGCACTTTTTCCGTTGTCAAAGATATTCTAACTGGTGATTTTCGTCTACTTCACTCCCTCTGAGCTCCCCTGAAATAATTTTACAGACCTCACTCAGAGGCCAAGCAGATAGGAAAGGGACGATTTGACATGAGTTTTATAGTCAGTCGCATTATAATGGTCTAAATGGCAAATTCATAAAGGTGTATTCAACACACAAAAAGATTTGAGAAAGTGTGAAATAGATGCTTGTGTGAATAGAAAAAAAAAAGTGTTCCATTATACTTGTAGGTGTGAAAATGCCCCCTGATTGACTGCACTGTGATTAAAATAGCAGTACAATTAAAACATAATAATTAAATGATGATTTGGATTGTCTTGTTAGAAGACTCATAGCCTCGATTTCAGTGAAAAGTCCATAAACATGACTAATAATATGGAGTGTCTATTCGTACTTTGTGCAAATAGCTGCACTGTGTGGTACATGCTATTCATACTAACTCCGCCTACTAGCGTACAGCTGCTCTGTCTAGCAGTAACTCTGCCTACTAGCGTACAGCTGCTCTGTCTAGCAGTAACTCCGCCTACCAGCGTACAGCTGCTCTATCTAGCAGTAACTCCGCCTACCAGCGTACAGCTGCTCTGTCTAGCAGTAACTCCGCCTACCAGCGTACAGCTGCTCTGTCTAGCAGTAACTCCGCCTACCAGCGTACAGCTGCTCTATCTAGCAGTAACTCCGCCTACCAGCGTACAGCTGCTCTGTCTAGCAGTAACCCCGCCTACCAGCGTACAGCTGCTCTATCAAGCAGTAACTCCGCCTACCAGCGTACAGCTGCTCTATCTAGCAGTAACTCCGCCTACCAGCGTACAGCTGCTCTGTCTAGCAGTAACTCCGCCTACCAGCGTACAGCTGCTCTATCTAGCAGTAACTCCGCCTACCAGCGTACAGCTGCTCTGTCTAGCAGTAACCCCCGCCTACCAGCGTACAGCTGCTCTATCTAGCAGTAACTCCGCCTACCAGCGTACAGCTGCTCTGTCTAGCAGTAACTCCGCCTACTAGCGTACAGCTGCTCTGTCTAGCAGTAACTCCGCCTACCAGCGTACAGCTGCTCTATCTAGCAGTAACTCCGCCTACCAGCGTACAGCTGCTCTGTCTAGCAGTAACCCCCGCCTACCAGCGTACAGCTGCTCTATCTAGCAGTAACTCCGCCTACCAGCGTACAGCTGCTCTGTCTAGCAGTAACTCCGCCTACTAGCGTACAGCTGCTCTGTCTAGCAGTAACTCCGCCTACCAGCGTACAGCTGCTCTGTCTAGCAGTAACTCCGCCTACCAGCGTACAGCTGCTCTATCTAGCAGTAACTCCGCCTACCAGCGTACAGCTGCTCTGTCTAGCAGTAACTCCGCCTACCACAGTTTTGTGTTTCATTTTCATCTCATTTTATGAGTGTTCAGAAATAACTGCTAAATTCTATTATTACACATTATAACTGGCGAATTAGCTACCTCTCGAATCACACTAGTTAGGGTTAGGGTTAGCATCATCCTAATATTTGCACTTTAGGGGAATGGCATTTACCTGCAATTGCACTTAATTTATTCTGACTTAAAAATTAATTCAGGTGTTTCGCTTTTTCAATGTAAGCTCTATTTTTCATTCATTTTGGCGGTAGCTGAACTCGCCAAACTATGAGATGAAAAAATGAACACTTGAGCATTTCATTGAGAGTTCAGAACAAGTGTTAAATTCAGGTGATAAACTCATGCTTCATAAAGGCATGTATGATAATAATAATCTATTATAAAACATTATTACTGCACTGCTGCCTCTTTTCATCAGAATATTTGATAAGAAACTACAGTATTAATTAATTAGAAATTAAGATTCATTAATTTTAGAAATACAAAAAGTGATATGTTTGGCTGTTCCTGCCATACGGTAGGTATTACTCACCCCTTATGGATGTCTTATTAATGCTAATTAAATATATGGCACATAACATTAACATAAGAAATCCTATCCTAAAGCCATTTGTTAGGGGTGAGTAATGTCTGTTAGGACACTGCAATCAACAATAATAATGGTTCAGTTATTAATTAATTCATGCTTAATTAACAAACCCTTGAAATATAATGTTACAGGAAATCTTACTTGACCCATTCAGATTGGTGTTAGTTATGGGCATAAATTATTTCATGTCACAGTCCACAAAAATTATGGCCCCACAATGTGCCATGATGTCCTAAAGAAAATATATGGAATATGATTAGAAATTAAAGCCTAATAAATCTGATCAAAAACCAACGCCTCTGAATCTTTATTATTAAATATTGAAAGCAATATTTAATAATAAAGATATTCACCTGTAATTAAAACATCAAGTGAACAACTCTGACGTAATAGAAATTAATACAACCTACCCAGCGGCCCTTTCACCCATTATTTGAATTGATTTTCGAATGTTCATTGTTGAAAGGTTAAAGATAAATTGTGGACAAATTTGATACTCTTCTTTTTTTTTTTAAGATTCATAGTGGTTCGACAAAAAATGCTGAGTATATGTGGGAACATACTAAAATATATTATGAACAATCAGCAATTTCAAAAGGAATTTTTTTTCGCACAACCATGACAAAGTGAGGCCTGAAGATAACAACACTAACGTAAAATACAAATATGACTAACTACATGGCAATAAGTGAACTCGCCCAGACCATTGTTTTTTGCAGTAGAGTATTCTGGGGGCAATTATAACGGGGCAATTGCAACACCATAACATTGCACCAATCTGAAACAAGCTAGAGCTGAGATTCCATCCAGCAAGCTAGCTAGTTTCATGTGTTCAGGGTTGGGGGCAATTGTAACAAAACATTGTGTTACAATTGCCCCCTGTTACAATTGCCCCCAGAATACACTTTGCACACTTTGATCTTGTCACAATGACCTTAAATACTTCTTCAAAATGTTTGTGCTTTTTAATTGATTTTCAATCAATATGAAAAATGAACCTTTTTTTCTGACTTGGATCAAAAATGAGGAAAGGGGGTGCCAACAGAGGATCTCTACACCCAAACCCATGACTGCCCATTAGGCTTTCCAAGCACACGGCTCGATGGTTCCCCAGCATTTATTAATATCTCTTTCATCAGAACACCTTTCAAATGAGGCTTTGAAGTTTAATCCCTTTCTATTGTCAGTAAGCACCCTTCGGCAAGTCCTGATGACTGACAGACATATTGTCATACAGTTTTAAGGGTCTCATTATACTTTTGATGAATCTCTTCCGCCACGATTTGCAGTACCCTTGCGTCGACAGGAGTGCAAAATGCCTGCGCGTCTGCCATCGAGGTGGCTGAGACATCTGCTGAAATTCAGTTTTAAATACCAAATAAATAAACAAATGCTAAAAGTAAAAATGTGTCTGTCAGACCAAACTGATATTGCAAAGAATCCAATAATAGAATTTGGCCACACCAGCTTCCATGGGATACACAACACTATATCACAAGCGGCAGGAATATGTTGAGACATATCAATTTATGAGGACAAACTTAAGATGCTCTATTCTCATATACAAAAAAGAGACTATTCGAGGCAGTATTTGACAGTGGTTTGATAATTCTCTAAAATTATTTAAATAGAGGACTACAATAGATTTTCAAGTTGAGCTCTGTCAGTCAGAAACAGGTTTTGAAGGGTTGCACAGGTGGAAATTAGTTAAATGTATATTATGCACTGATATCGGGAACTATTTGTTCACACAGGAAGTCAATGAATGAAAATTAATGAAAATTGTCAATGAAAGGGTCAATTAGCCTTTCAGGGCATCTGGTAGAAACAGAGACCCTTGGGGTGTTCAAGACCAGGTCTGACACAGTGCAAGGCACTCATGGAAACATGAAGTAAAAGACAAGTCTAGATCAAGGCATTGTTAAACAGGACGTAAAAGATGAGTCGTGGTCAAGGCACTCGATAAACAGCAAGTAAATGGTGAGTCTAGATCAAGGCATTCTTTAAACAGGAAGTAAATGATGAGTCATGGTCAAGGCACTCGTTAAACAGCAAGTAAATGATGAGTCTAGATCAAGGCATTCTTTAAATAGGAAGTAAACAGGAGTCTAGATGGGCTGTTCTCATCTCCAAACATTCTTCTGTCCATATGTATAGGAGTGACACGTGGAAAAAGCACAGTGGGAAAGTATTTTCCCAATGGCACTCACCCAGTGACATAACAAACCACTCTTCTGGGTCAATTATGGCAAAGGTATTACTGTGTAATGCTTAATTAGTAACATTACAAAGAGAATAAGTTTGCCTTTCCTGAGACAGCGTGGGATGGCTATATTCTTTACTTTGGGTGTGCAAAGCATCCGTGCACATTTAATGTTAATGTCTAAAGCATTAACAAGCACCAGGGACATAAAAAGTGTCCCAATTCACAGGTGACAAATACCGTCATGGACGGACAGACAGGGGGAAGGTCAGTCCTGAGATGCATCAAACATCTGCAGGAAAAATAAAAACACCTTTAGAAAATGTAGTGAAACATCATCCACCCTTTGCATGTGCATTGTCTGCTACGCAGGCCTTGGTTGTCAACATTATTCTGTCCTTAGTGTTGGTGTACAAATAAATGCATGTTTTATGGGGCTCGCTTTTTTAAAATTTTCAGTGCAAAACAGCTTAATTTATTTTTGCTATTAGGGAATCCGCCAAATTGTGTTCATGAGGAAGCGAAAAAGCACTTGCATTCAATTGGGACTTCAAGATGTTTATTGAATCGAGGCACGCGTCTTTTACAGGGCAGTTCTGTAGAAGAGGGAAAGCAAAGGTTTGGCCATTTTTAGCCAGTGAGGACACTGCTGCTGTACCCCTGAACCCGAATTGCAGTAAAAATCTGGTTGTATAAATTAGTAATATGTCAAATGCAAGTTACCCTGGATGAAATTGTCTTTAAAGTAAATAAAAATAATGCTTGCTTTTTATGCTACCGACTGACGACAGCGTAGTCCGTTAGGCACCTGATATAATATTCATGTCCGTGTGTGTCTATGTCTTTATGTCTCCTGTGTACTCGAAAACTGAGCCCTGATGCACCTTTTAGTGGTTTTAAAGAAAATATTCGGCAGAAGTGTTTAAAAACAACATTAAAATACTGCAAGTTCAATAAAAGCGTTTACTGCCTGTCGGCAGGGAATGAATTATGGCAGGGTGGAAAAGTTTGATGCGAACGGAACAGATGGACAATTCCTAACTCTTAAAACCGAATAAGGTCCCGTCTGCTGACTTGCAAAAATGGTCTGTCAAAATAAAAGCCATTGGCACCCATCACACCAAATAAGCTTGTGAGCCACCAAAACAGTACAGCAAAGTGGTGTTTAAAAGTGAGACAAAGGTTTTTGATTATTATGGCAATATATAATTTTTGATGTTTCCCAATTTTTCTCACCACTGTTTGGGTGTTTTTTTTTCTGACCACTGGGGAGCTTTTTTTTTTTTTTTTTACCTCACTAGCTGGTTTCTTTGGGGGTTCAGGTCTGGGCTTTCCAAATTTTCCAATTTGCTGCTTTCCCATAAAGCATCTTTGTGACAGTGTCTCTGTAATAAACACTATGAAATTAAAATTTAATTGAATCGAAGTGTAATTAAACCACTGTTTAGACGAGCAGTCGCCAATTCACAAAGGTAACATAAATTCATTAAAAGCCAACAACGGACTTGCTTCATTCCACATTTGTCCTCAACTTTGAAAAACAACTAAATGTTTAATTGTTCTCCACAATCTCATTATGGTGAAATACCGAAGTCAACCAACTGTGTTTGGGAAAAATAAAATGGACACTTGTGCATATCCATGAGTTACAGTCAAAGACACATGCAGATGAGATAAAATCCAGAGAGCAGTTGTGACCTGAGCTGGACCTTCGTAATGCACTTCCAGAAGTTTCCATTCCCATACTGCCCATGACATGTGAAACATCACATTTTCCTCTCCAGTTTTATTTTCTCCTAATTTTGAAAGTCCAGCACATACAAAACCTCTGTCAATTCAGGAGAGTGCAGACAGGAGCACTCTGACCAGAGCGAGCCGCTGATTGCGTTTCCTCAGCCTTCCCCAGCTGGGCAGAACCGCCATTCCTGATGGAGCAGTAAACCTCATACACAGCTGGGGCGGGATAAACTGTGGCCTGATGGGCCAGAGGAGTAACTGGCGCACGGTCAGATACGGACAGTCCCGCTGACCCAAGTCCTCTACTTGGACGCCAAGGCGGCCAATCATTCATCACCGTGCGGGGGGGGGGGGGGGGGGCTGCCGAGAAACTGTTGCTACTGGTACAATCATGGTTCAATATCAGATGATGGCTGCATCATACACTGAAGACCAGTGCTTTAGCAGAGTGAGGTGTCTGACAGCTATAAAGAATGACTTGTTCTTGACGTACTTTTTTAACTTTTACTCAATGAACTTTAAACATTCAGATTTTCATCTCTTTAAATTCTGACAATTAGCTGATATTCATCATGGTGCAGAGAAATTATTGATTCTTTCCTTTCATGTCATAAACCAAGTATGTACAATAAAATGAATATACCATGAACATTAAAAAATAAAACAAATAGATAGTGGTATATCTCTATCAGTAGAATAGTAATATTACTCTATGTTGATTACTAGAACATGAAACTCAGTATCCCCTGGAAAAACGGACTCTTAACACCTGGATATAAGATGATTTCCAGACACAAACGTGCACGCAAAGCAAAACTCAATGGCGCAAGAAACTAGTTTTCCTGGTGGAAAAAATGGGACGCATGGGGAAATCGGTGGCCGGGGTCACTCGAAAAGGTTACCGCTAACTATTGGGAGAAGAAAGGGCAAATCGGCACGGGGCGTTTCAGAAAGGGGGGAATTATTGTAGACCTTTGACTGCCAGGCGCCGTTGAGCCACAGATTGTCTCTATCCCCGGCCACTCACAGCTTGGATCCCGTCGAGTAATCACACTTCAAACGGCCATGGCGCCGAGGCAACTCAGGAGAAGCACTTCCACCATCTGAGCACTCCCAGGAACTTCAAATGGAGAGCGCCCTCGCCAGCAGGGCCTGCTGGGATGAGCTGGACGTCCCCACGAGGCGAGTGCACTTGGAAGGCACAGCTTGATGATGTCATAATGCCACGATTTAAGAAGTCCAGCCAGGGGGGAGGAGCATGAGAATGCAGGCTCGGATTTAATCGGCTCCTGATTTACCTCGCTCGCTGTGTGTCTGACAGAAACAGCCAAAGGACAGGATTGGGATTGTATTCAAGCAAATGTTTGTTATTAAATCATTTTGTCCTTTGACTTTAGAAAAAAATGAACGTGTTTGTTTTTTCTTCATCATGTCTGGCAAGGTAATTTTCTGTGACTGCTACACGGTTGCTAAATTGTATGTGCAAGGAGTCAACATGTACTTGACTCACAATTAAAAGCAAGTGTTATATGTTTTTTTGGTCTGACATACACAGTTTTGCCAAGTTCAGTAAATCACCAAAATTAACCCCCCAAACTGTGTTTGTGAAGAAAGAAATAACATATTGTCTTTGTGCGTTTATTTGTACATAAAAAAATGTTGATTTAACCCAGATGGCGGTGTGCTTCTGCAAGAAATAAAGTATGTATGTGGCTGTTTATGTACATATTGTAGCCAAACATAAATAAATATATAAATCCATGCCTGACAGTTGTCAGAATTAGAAAGTTCAGTAATACCATCGAGA
Source organism: Synaphobranchus kaupii (assembly GCA_029718625.1). Classification (NCBI taxonomy): domain Eukaryota; kingdom Metazoa; phylum Chordata; class Actinopteri; order Anguilliformes; family Synaphobranchidae; genus Synaphobranchus; species Synaphobranchus kaupii. The sequence goes on from CM056394.1 coordinate 16,548,387, forward strand.
GCAGCATCCCATCTAGTTATGCTTTGGTCAGGTGTAAAGCTTGTACAGTTTGACAACTGCAAGTAGTCCATCCGAAAGTAGTACTTGTCCATCCGATGTGACCTTTGTCGTTGACAGACAATCAGAAGGTAGCATACAGTAAGAACACAGATTCGCCCAGATTGACTGGAAAAAAAAAAAGTCAAAGCACATTCCAATCTGATTTATTGATCAATTATATTATTACAACATATTATTATTATAATGGTCTACGATTGGCTTTTTGTCATGTCCAGGCTTTTTTGAGAACCTGACATATTTATTATTGACCTATTGTTATCCTAAATTATTATTTTTTCTTGACTGAATTAACAGTGGCAGTACTTCGTACAATTATGGAATAAGTTGTGTCTGTGGAGAAAAAAAATAGCAGACTTTTAATTTGTCACTAAGTTAAAGACAAATGATTTGATCCTATCCAAAGGCAGAAATAAGTGTAAAATGTAGAGTCGCGAGAGCCAAAAACAAGCCTCCCTGCATTTTCCTGAACTGACAATTACAATTGTAGTACCAAAGGCATCAATTACACCACAACATCTCCCCGCGGTGACACACTTTGATCTGCCGAGTGTAACAGCAGAACGCCAAAAGCAGAGTCCTTATTGGTCACCTGTAGTGCACCTTAAAACCGGGCCTGCGGACCGTAGGGTTTTCCAGCGGTTTCCGAGGGCAGTGTGCAGTGTGTAATCGGAGGGACTTTGAGCCGCGGGTGCCGTGAATAGTCTCCCGCCGCGTCTGGAGTCCGACACCCCTCCCTCCGTCCCCGCTGGCCCAGCGGGTCTTATTTTTAGCCCTTTCTGCCTCCCTGTTAGAACTTTCACATCTCGGAGACTGCCACCTCCGCCCGGCGCCACATCAAGGGGAAGAAATAACCCTGGGAAGCCGCGCCGCGCCGCGCCGCGGATCTCTAACACTGTTTACACATCCGCCTTTGCCTGGGAAAGCAGGCAGCCATTAGCGGGCAGGGTGAGGAGGATCAAGGCTCATCGTCACTTTGCTCAACAGCTCTGAAGCTGCTCTGGCCTGCATTCAATTAACATTCGTCCTTAAATTAGACTCGCGGCGAGGGGGTAAACGCGAGCTCAATTCGGCGGTTTGTGAAGTCGCCGAATTGCGCCTCGCGTCGACGGGCTCGCAGCAGGTATGATGGAATTGCGTCATCTTTGTCCATTCTCTGACTCATCGGTGGCACTCTGTCACTTAATTCTCGCCGTCCCCTGTCTCTGCACCCATTCTCACTCCTTTGTCTCATCCTGCTTACTCACCATCCCCTCGCCCATCTGTCGTCTTCATTCATTCCCTCCATCATCCCCTCGTGCTTCTTCCCTCCTCTGACCCTTCGTCCGTCCATTCCGACCTCTGCCCTCTCTCTCTCTCCTCTGCTGTGCTCCGGCCTGTTCCGTGCTCCGGCAGGAATACGCGGAAGGGTTTGATTGACACGTGGGATGAGCGATAAGAACGTTCTCTGTTTGTTAACGCGGCGATGCAACGGCACTGTTCTGTATCTAGTTATGGCTCCAGCCGTGCACTTTGAACTTTATAGGGAGGGGCTAACGCACGGTTTGTAGCTGTACCTAATGATTCAGGCTCTACCCAGCATGAGCGTGACCGGCGTGTCTGGTTGCAGACCTTGGCAGACAGCAGGAACCCTTTCTTGTAGACTTTCAATAGCCTACAGGTCCCAAGAGGAGAAGTCCATCCAAAATGTATTACAAATAGTTGCGCATGTTAGCATGAAGTTTGTCAAAGGCCTCATGAAAAGTTCATATTGGGGCTATTTTTTAGAAAGTAGAGAGAGCGTTTTCTGTCTTTCAGAGGATAGTGTGACATACATGGATTTAAGAATACAACCCCTGTAATCTTTTACCAAACACCAGAACTGATTACGGATTTAAAAATCATTAAGGTGAAAAAGCACTCCTCATATGAGCGCGGGGAGACAGCATCGAATCAAGTGTCCTGGATGTCATTTCCTGTTTAGAGTGGCCCTTTCCTTCCGAGGGTCAATACCTCGATGTCGGATCAAGTCCCTGATAAATTATTCATTAAATGGCGGATTAACCTTGTGTGCTTCTGATTTGTAACCATGGTTTCAGTGTAATATTCCTTAGCTCAGTTTTTCTTAGTGTCCAGAAACCTTGGATTGATTTTCTTCCCTGGGTACTCTAGTATATCTAGAAAACTGATTGAGTGGCAGCACATGAATAAATATTTTGTTGGACGAAACCTTTTTCGTGTGTACCATGCAGAACAGTTTACAGTTAGTCTTGTTCACTTGCGATTTTAAGATCACGGCACCTGCATTTGCATTCACTGTTGTTAGCAGTACCATTGTTGTAACATTATTAAATTCACAGCGGTCATATTTTACAAGGCTGTAGTTGTTTGAGCTGCAGTGGTCTAATCCTGTCATGCTGTTTCCTAAGAGTGGCATCTTCCAGGGAGAAAATACATAGGAATGCCATTAGATATTCCTGATATTAGATTCCATATATAAAGTATATATACAGTATATACAGACAGGTGGCAAATTAAAGGATAAGTTCGCTATTTTGGACCTTGGACCCTATTTGCGGTCTGTCTTCCATGAACCTGACACATTGAGTCCATATTTTCGCTGATCGGTCCAGTATTGAGCTAGCTACAAATTTCCTGTAGGCTCTCACTGGGCTACAATAGAAGTCAACGGGGCAATTAGAAATGTTATGCAAATATTTTCCATCCCCACTGTGTGTGTGTGTTAGGGTGTGAACAAAATATCGGAAACACACCTGGCTTTAACACAATGGCTTTAACTTTGAAGCATCTAAACTACAATTATGAAAGCATCTACACAGGTGATTCCTATTAATTTGAATGCTAATTAGCAGCATGTGTCTGCTTAAAAGAGGTCTAACCAGCAGCACTTTGCTAGGTAAGTCTTCAAAGCAAGATGAGGATACTAACAAAAGGGGCCAAATAGTTGGTGCCCGAATTGCAGGTGCGTCAGTCACAAAAACAGCTAAATTATGTAAACTGGCAAGGGGAACAGTGTCAAAAATGATGACAACATATGCCCAACACCAAAAAACAGCATCAGCAAAAAAGAACTGTGGACACAAGTCAAAGCTCTCCGAGAGGGGACAGGACGGACACTTGGTAGGATAGTTGCTAATAACCTACAACTCACCACAGATATCTGAACTGTTTTTGTTGAGATCTCAACAAAAACATTATGTCCCTGAGCCTCACAAAGCTGGTATTTATGGCAGGGCCGCCATTTGGAAACCATTTGTATCCAAGGCTAATGCACAAAAACGCATAACATGGTGTAAGGAACACAAAACCTGGACCCCTGAGCAATGGAGAAAAGTGATATGGTCTGATTGGGCTTTTACTCTTTTTAATACATCTGGACGGGTTTATGTTTAGAGAAAGCCTAAGGAGGCATTCAATCCACAATGTCTGTTGCCAACTGTTAAGTATGGTGGCGGTTCTGTAATGGTATGGGAGCCATTTCATGGGACTCATTGGGTCCTATGATTGCTCTCCATGGACGTGTAACATGCAAACAATATGAAACCATTTTAGAAGACCAGGTGCACCCTATGGTGCAAACACTGTTCCCTCACGATGTCCCCCATATTACAACATGATAAGGCCCCCCATACACACTGCTAAAAACATTAATAAATGGTTCCAAGAACACGAGGATGATGTCAAATGCCTTCCATGGCCTACACATTCACCAGATCTAAACATAATTTAATCTTTATGAGAAGTTCTGGAGCGCAGAGTGCAAATTAGATTTCCACCTCCTTCATCCCTCAAAGAACTGGAGACTGTCCTTCTTGAACAATGGGCCAATATCCCACTACACACAGTTCAGAAATTGTATGACTGCATTCCTAGAAGGATTTTAACTGTTTTGAAGGCAAAGGGTGGGCCTACTCATTATTAGTTACTAGATATTCAGTTTTTGTAGGTGTTTCCAATATTTCCAGTATATACAGTTGAACTTCAACTGCATATACAGTATGTTCGATATGCAACAAAATATAGCTGATCAATACAGCTGATCACCTCTTTTTTAAGCAGGGCCTACAGACCTAACTATAAATCCAGTCAGAGTAAAGATTAAAAGTTATTGAATGACAAGGCAGAAAATAATCATCTATTGTGCTGAGGAGAGTGAAAAACACATCACAACATTAATCGCACTGACTCGCTTTAAAAGGGACTTTCTGTAGCTTTCTTTTGTATTAATTCAAATTTAGTATATGTTTTAATTGACCCCGGCAGCTTTTGTGCGCAATAAAATATATTTTAGATACTTACAGACGTTTCTGATGACTTGCTGGCTTTACAAAGGGCATTCAACAATCAGCTTGTATGTTTAATAATTATCAATAAATGCTATAAATTTAATATGCTAATATGTATAGTCTTGAAACATAGTCTCACTGCACTGTGCAACTGATTTGGAGTTACCTGAAGTGCATTTTATTGCTTTAGGCCACAAACCCCCAAATGTCCCTATACCAGCCATTGTAAAGCTGGTGGTATAAGTCATCAGAAACTTAAAATATATATATACTCATTATACACAAAAACTGTCTGGGCCAAACAAAAATATACACTAAAACTGACATACTATGAAAAAACTCCAGAAAGTGAATTATCCCTTCTACCAAAAGGTACGCATTTTTGTGAATTTATATTCTGGCTGGAAAGACTATAGTAAACTCCAACAATTATGTGAGTTATTCTTGCTTTTCAGTTTTTTCCCACTTCTGTTTTTTTGTCATAAATGTCAACCCTTCCCGGAGGGGATAAATTGGGACTTTGTCAGCCGCTGTGTCATCCCGTTGCGGTGCCCTGCCAACGGGGTTAAAGGGAAGGTATCCATGGAGACGCAACAACGCTCGGGCCACGGCTGTATGGGAGAGCCGTGGGGTCAGCCCGCCCGGTGCCTCGCTGCGTAGGTCTGCGGCCAGAGCGCGGAGGACTGAGCGGAGCCCAGCTGACTTCTCTCCTGAAACCGCAGAAAATAACGAATAAACACAAAAAAAACGGGCGGAAAGAAATATATGCAGGGCTACGTCGCCGGATGAGGTCGGACTCAAACCGCGATCTGAACCGCGATCTCAATCTTCGCACTGCGGGGGGTTGTGTGCTGCACGGAATGCAGTGGACATCCACCGAAGAGGGGAAAGAAAGATACAGATTAATATGATGAAAGGATATTCCGCTCATCATCGGCGATCCATTACATTTACCGGGAACGCCGTCTTAAAATTCAAACCTGCAAAAAAACTGCGTGTAGCCCCACTTCAGTGCAAATCACAGGCACCAACAAAAGCCTGACAATTATGCTATTATGTTAACACTGTGAAAATGAAATCTCATTATCCACCTAAAATATGTTAGCTCTAATAATGCTGCTAAATTAGAATAATTTAGACGTGATCACTTGAAATGTTCCCCTCATACGCATCCTGGCTCACACTCAAACACTCTAAAATTATATTTTTTAAATGCTGCAAAAAAAAAAGAAAACACAGCACAACAGCCATTGAATAATAACACTCTTTTCCCCACTACTGCATACTAATGAGAGACTGAAAACCCAACAGGGACACATATACTGTCTGCCAATCCGGTGCTCAAGTACCCCTTAGGAAATTCTCCGTTTTTTCATAAATAAAGATGGAGTAAACTACGTCGGTAGCATAATAAGAGACGGTAATTAGTGTCATCTGTTCACCACTGACCGAGCATTGGCTCGGGAAATCGGATTAATCCAATCACATTTCGAACCTGGGGTGAGTTTGTGAGCACGCGCAACTCGGTTGGTGTTCCAGCGTCGGGCGTTAGAAGCGGGGTTCTCGGGTCGCTGATCGGTTCAGGACCTGGGGGACCAGGAGGGGCTGTGATAACAGCAGCGCATTCCATGCCGAGGACAATGGGAAAGAGTGAAGTTAAATGGCACTTGCGTGTGATTGAGAGAGAGAGAGAAAAATAAGCATTAAACAAAAGGAAAATGCTTGGCTCGACACACCAAGCATTGGTAATTAAGCTATTACTTGAGATGTGTCCAACTAAATGCTCTCCCAAGGGTCATGCATTTTTAAATTTCCTGTCTTTTAGGGCAGCCCTCCAGGATATTTCCGACTGTCTCATTCCACACCCGGAAACCGGAGGAATGCTATCCGGTATCCTACTTTACTAGAAACCTCCAGAGTCAGAATCAAAACATTTTATTTTTTTTCCTCACAGACCACTGAAATAATTATGAAGATCTTGGTGGTCCAAGTAAAGATTTCATTTGAACAAAGCATCATTTCCATTTTTAAATGTCTAGCAAGTACAAGCTTTTAGTCAACAATAGCACGAATAGACCTGATTGTCTGAGCAGAGACTTGCAATACCAATGCATGCAGCAGCAAAGCACCAAGCAACATATTTCTGCAGACCCCTATTGATACACTGACCACAGTTTGACAACCATTGACATACATGATGTCACCATTGACAAACCACGCCGTTTATGCGCAGGTCAATAGTGCAGGTGTGAAACTTAATGCCAGTGGCAATGGACATGTCTACTTGTGTTTATTTTTAAATATGGGCAAGTCCAACCATTTGAATACTCAAATATGGACAGGTCTAACTGTGTTCATATTTAAAGCACAACTGAGCTTTGGTAGAACTTTGCGTTGTGTAGTTACCTGCCCATGATATGAGTCCAAATGGTGGCGAAATATGTTTGTTAGTTGCTCTGTGCTCCCCTGGGGTGATAATCCATAATGGGTATTTGTTTATCTCCATTCACTTCTGTAGGGCAACTAAAACACTCTCAAAATGACACTTCTAGCATGTATACGAATGCGAACGAAGTGGATTCTGTCAATACAAACAATAACCAGTCCTTGTACATACACATATATATATATATATATATATACTGTATATATATATATATATATATATATATATTTATTAAATGGCCCTTTCCTGGCTTTTTATTTGGAACGTAGATCCGGTAGGTAATTATTGTGCCAGAAAAAGCGTTAATGTGCTGATGCGTCAGAAACCACTCATTGGTCCAAATTTCCATGGAAGCAAGCGTTCCTGGTAGTATATATCTATGATAAACAAACCTGCCGACATTTTGCTAGTCTTTTCTGGTAGCTTGCTAACAACATTGAAGAAAATACTTTTATAAATAATTTGAATTACACGAAAATAAATACGTACATGGATTGGTTATTGTTTGTATTGACAGAATCCGCTTCGTTCGCGTTCGTATACATGCTAGAAGTGTCATTTTGAGACCGTTTTAGCTGCCCTATAGAAGTGAATGGAGATCATTCACCTATTCTGGATTATCACCCCAGGGGAGCACAGAGCAACGAATGAACATATTTCACCACCATTTGGACTCATATCATGGCCAGATATCTACCCAACCCAAAGTTCCACAAGTCTACCTGGGTTGATTTCAGCATGCCTTCAAAAAAATGTAAAAACAAAGAAATTATCTTTTCATGTGAGCTCCTGTTCAGTAATAATTTGCTGGTTTAGCCAATGTACATGTCAGTAGATTAATGGACACGCATTGTACGATTGTTGTGCTCTGAGGAATTGTTGTACTCTGAGGAAACCAACCACTTCTGGTGAGGGTAAAGATGCTGTTGGACATTTGACTTCCAGCAAAAGAGAGAGTTTAGCATGCAGGCTTACCCGCAAGCTACTGTAATTTACATGCAATTCAACAATACTGAAATTTGGACTGACAAATAGAATCAAGTAACCTTGTTTGCTTTTCCAAATAATGCTGTGGAGTTTTTTTATTTTTTATTTAAGCTTTCTGTCTCATATACCCTCTCTGGTATATATCTGAGTGGAAGGTCGAGTTAAGGCACCTGTAAATATTCCTGGCGATGATTTCCCCCATTGCGCTACAAATATGGAGCACTGATCAATTTTGTCTATAGAACAACTGCAATGTTTCTTAGAGAAATAAATAAAGCAATCAGGTAGCATTAGATGGACAGATTGTTGCGTGAGTGCCCAGCAATGCTGTTGGCAGAAAATCCCTGCAAGTGGGAAGAATTCTCTGTCTGGTGCCACAGGACTATATGTGCCACGTCTGTACCTATAACAAAGGCACAAGGACCACGGTATATAATATCTCATAGTGACAGAACGCGGTGCCAAACTTATATAAAGACCAAACTCCTCGTGTTTTCATTCCCTCTCAGGAATTGCTACCCGACTGCATCTGCGGGAAAAAACAAAAAACAAATGTACTTGAGAGTGTGAAACAGTTCAAAGACAATAAAAATCAAGAGAACGCCGCTGTGTGCTGTCTCTACTACTGCGCCTGTCCAAATCCAGACTTGGGTTTTTTGTTTTCCGCCACCAAAAAAGATTCACTTGAACTACAAAGTAGAAATAGAAAAAAGAATGACAACAAATAGAAATAGTGAAATTGTCCAGAGGTTTGTTTCCCCTCTCAAAAGGATGAGTGGAAGCCTTGGTTGTTGAAAAATAAAGCGGGTTTTCCGTAACCAACCAAAGTCGTGCCTAGTGACCCGGCAACGTGTCGCCTTGCGTCAGGTCTTCGTTCCTCGTCAACGTCGCTGGAGAGAAAGGTCAGATGGAGGGATGTGGACAGCTTTCGGCCGCGGGCGTCGCTTTAATCAGACCAAACGCGGTCACTGGTCAGAAAACACCTCTTCTTTACTTCAGCAAGAGTGAACACCCACTCTGAGAAAGACCTGCATGTTTACTGGAGTCTGGTGTGCTGACTCACTAACCTGGGGCAAACCTTAGTACATGAATGTATTGGGTTTTTTCTAATCATGGAATTGCAATCCGTTATGAGGTCATTTAACTCAGTGATGTGGGGGGTGGGGGGTGGGCATATGGTATGATTACATTATTATCTAAACTGGTTAAAGCTGTTTGTGTACTGGAATTACAATAAAAATCACCACAATCTTCCACCTCCCTCCCTCTTTCCATATCTACCTTTTCTTTCCTCCAATTTCTCACTGATGTCTTAATCGAGGCTTGGAGGGGGCGCGGGGGTGCAGTGGGAGCCCAGTTTTCAAAAATGTCAAATGCTTCGCTGTATAATACATATTTGAATGATAATGTGGGCTTTTCCCCCTACCAATTCAGGTGTACGCTGAAAATGTATTCAGCCTTCAAATAGCACTGCCTAATAGTCTTAAAAAATGTTTGAAATAATAACTGCTTCAAGGATTCCATGCAGGTTTCTTTTAAATGACTTTGAACTTTTCATCAGAAATGTGTCAGCACCGCGGACCTGGGAAATCAACTTTGCCGCAACTTACAAAAAAATCACTCCCACACCGAAACAAGAATCACTCCCACACCGAAACAAGAATCACTCCCACACCGAAACAAGAATCACTCCCACACCGAAACAAGAATCACTCCCACACCGAAACAAGAATCACTCCCACACCGAAACAAGAAACAAGGCCTTGGCCTTGTCCTTGAAAAATATGTATTTGTTGTGCGATTTTAGCTGCCAGCTTCGCAAAGGGCGGCGGCTTAACGCACGGGGGCTGCGCCGCCCGCACGCGCAGCCATCCGTCGGTATATTTAACCTACTGCGACATCGCGATCTGACACGGCGGAGGTGACTGGGAGGTGGGGCGGCTCGGAGCCGAGCATCTGCTGCACTTGTGTTTGTCACATGGCGAGCAATCACTAGAGAGAAAGCCTGGAGTACTCCCACCCGAGTTCCCCTGCAGGATGCCGCCGCTCAACGGGAGAACATCAAAAGAAGGAAAGGGGGAAAATATGTATTTAAAAAAATAAAAAAATCCAGCATAAATTGCATCACAAAATGTTTCTGTTTGGGAAAGAGTCTAGAATAGCCATAATCACAAGAGGTGTGCGGGCAAATTCTTCAGTGTCGTCTTATGAGAGGCATCAAATTTTACTTGCACGCATGCATACATAGACATGCACGCATGCACGCATGCATACACAGACATGCACGCATGCACGCACGCACGTGCCCACGCAAACACTCACACACACACACACACACAGCCGTGCGCACATGCACGCACATTCACAAACACGCACACACACATGCACACACACACACGCACACACCAGATAACATGCACATAGATTCTTCCTTCATATGGAATGCTTAGAACAATTTCACGTTTGATGTTGATTTCTGAAATGTGAAGGGTCTCCTTTGCTCTCTACCTTTCCCCCCTGTATATGAAGCACAGTCTAGACCACATAATAAGACAAAGAAAAAAATTTAATATATTGCTTAATTTGAACAGAAATTAGTCCAAACGTTGAAATGAATTATATACTAGCTCTCTCTAGTTTGTCACTATCAGGGCTGTGAGAAGCAAATAGACACATTTTTTTTATTAGTTACCATTTAACTCACTTAATTTCCCCTTTAGAATCCTTGATAAATTAGCAAGGCAAAACATTCTCATTAAAGCAATCAAGGCATGGATTCAATCAACATGCCTTTTAACTTTGACTCACAATTAAGGGCAAGTGTTTGCAAGAGTTCATTGTGGTTATAAGTGAGCTCGCAAACAATGTCCCTGCATTTCAAAAGGCTTCAAAGTTAAGGTCAAAATGTTTCATCCAAATCTAAATGTCCCATATGTTTTTTTTTCCTTCCAGTCACTGCCATTGTTTTTTTTTTTTATTGTTTATTATTATGCTATAGTATTTACATTAATAATCAACCAGTGCTCAAAGATGAGACAGGACAGGGTGATGTGAAACACTTAATCTGATCTGTATAAACATATTTTCCCTGGTAAGTTACTCTATGAACAACCATTAACTTCATACCTACTGTATAAGCTTTGTCGATGCTATGATTGGCCGAAGTCGGCTACTAACAGTACATGTACAAACATAAGTCACTGATTACCTTGCCATTGCATTTTGAAACTGTTCCAAATTATAGTACCTTCGTTGTTTGTTGTCTTGCACAGAAATGCCCCATGTCTGAAGTGAAGTAACACCAGCCTACTGTAGACATGTGGATGCATTCCCTTCATAATGGCCTTCCAAACATCCTGCCCATATGGCTGTCCATATTGGTAGCTATATAGCTACCAAAGGCAAATTAAGTTGTTGCTTTGACATTCCCAATGAAGGCGATCTTACATTTTGTTACGTGGTTCTTACACACGTCATTGCTTTCTCTATGCTACTTTCCGATTTTATTTCTATGTGCCCAATTTGTGGCAATACGTATTAGCTCCACATCAGAGAGTTAGAGCTGAATGTGGTACATTTTAGCCTTAACTCTCGAGCTTGCCACTGCTGTGATGCAATTTAAAATTGAGAGCACGAGCTAGAGACTGTTGCCTGGGTAATGAGGGGTTTGTTAGTAATCAAATGTCTCTTATGGAGCACTGCTCAAAACGATTTCATAATGAGCAAGCCGTTCTAGAACCTGGAGTCTGTTTATTCCTTCCAAGCACCCCTTAGAACATCCCCTCCCTCCCCCACCTACAAAAAGACCCTATTCAGCACTGCGCTTTCCCAACACTCTTTTTAATCATTACACCACTGCCTGATATAAACAAACTGCTCTTCAGTTTAATTGACACTGGCCTGCAGGCTGGCAAGTTCTTTTAGGAGCCCGATCTTTATTCATGCGTGTTCACAATAAATAAACTCTGTATGTTTAAATGTGAGGATGTGTAGCTCCTTTTCTTTATGATCCAATATATCATCAATGCTCTCAAGTCCCAGTTTGATTTATTAAGTTGTTTTTTTATTATTTTTATTTGCATCAGCACATTGGCAGCTACAACAGTTAGGAATGTATAAATTATAGTTCAATTAACTGAATGGGTCCTTATGACTCTTTGAATGCAAATCACTTGTTTGTCAGGTTTAAAACGTTGTTACGTTGTTCTCTTTAATTATTGTATTTTTTTTTTTAAATTCAGCAATCCTGAATTCTGATTGGATATTGAGCACGTGGTGATGCCACTATTGGTGAACAAGTCGGACCTAACCTAACGACGGATCAAAAAACTGGGTCACGTGAAACTGTTTAGATCCAAGACCAACAGCAACTGAGATTGACCTAATATTTGGAATTAGGGTAAATGCTGTTTAGCATGTCAGCAGCATATAGATCTTGCACAATATGACGTGAATTCAAAAATAACAAAAGCTGGTGAGTATTTTCAATATTATTACAACTTTTAGGTTATAGTAAAATCCTGAATGTGTTAGTATTATAGCTAATAACAATGGACCCGCTAAGATCAATAAAATACCTTAAAAGTTGTCTATTCATATATTCAGTAATATCAAAGACCTTTGGTTTTCTACAAGAATCTACGTCCCTTCCTACAATCTTTGAACTGACCTGGAAACTGGCACTTTAATTTTTTGCCTGGCATGATCCTTGCAAAAATTACGCCCCCATCATCTGAACATCTTATCCAATTTACATTTTAACATCGCAAAAGTGCAGTCTACGCAGTTTTTAATTGTGCCCAAGGTAATAATACACTGATTTTTTAAATTATTTCCCACGTTGCCGGAAACGGAGCAGCAATTTTCCCAGGTGCTTGCAAACTTACCGGGGCAAACGAATTCAGAGTCCAGGTCGCGAGACAGACAGGATACTCTCGCGCACATTACTCTTTTGTTTATATTCCTTTTAGTTCAACAGAAGACAAACGTATACGCTACAGTTTCCAGCGTGCGCGTTTATACTTGCAAGCAGATGGCAGTAAGACGGCGCGTAATATAACCATGTCTTTGCGGTGCGAGACAAGACATAGATTCGGACACAAGCTAGGAAAAACGTAATAAGTGGAACTTCAGACTTAGGCCACCTTTGATAAACAACACGCGCACGGTCAGCGTTCGCAGTATTCTCGATGCATCTTAAGGACGTTCTTGGCTGTTTTAAAATATAGGCTGCCGCAGCAGGGCACGCGGACTTGAGGGTGACGTTTCAGCTACAAGGAGACAAATTGCATGTGGCTGCATTGTACTTTTCATGTTACGAACTGCTCATGGGTCGTGTGATTTAACAGCCATAAATATAAGCTGCCATGTATCAGTGCTAATTGCCGTGCTTCCCTTCAGCCTGCAAAGCGCAGAACGAGACGGATTTCAGGCTCCAAGCTCTGTCAGTTACGCGCCATTTAGTTACGCATGGTAGCTCACCTCTTTAAAACGCATATAGGCAATATGAAGATAAATATTGTTTCCCATCTAAATTAAATTAGGCAAAGTTTCAGGGTATCCCCTGACACAAAGGCGTTGCTGAATGCCAAGGCACGTAAATCGGTGTCTATTCTGATTATTTTCAGAAAAAGACGGTAAGTTTTCCCCCCACTGTGACATTATAAGCATATTTGGTGATGTTTAAGGGGCGACTGATAGGTGTCACTGTTTCCAATAATTCTCATTGCATCAATTACTCATATAACTCCTCATTCTCTCAGTTACCCTTATGTTTATGCAAATGAAAATGGCTTTACTGAAACTAGCCAAACTAGTCAGTCAAGTGCCTGTCCCTAATACATAATGCGAGCTGTGTATTTAGCTGAACAGTTTCATATTTGGAGGGTTGAAATTTCATGAGACCTGTCCATGGCACATTCCTGTATTTCACCTTTCTGTTGCGACACCCCCTGAACCTGAACAGTTTACGCGGTTTAGAAAATGGGTGGATAGATGCCTGGATTGGATGCAATTAATTCCTCTTATCTACAACCAGCTCTCACAGTGGCATAGGCCTACTCACTCTTACATCGTAAACTATGCTCAACATTAGCACAAGAATTTGTCAGCGTTGTATCGAATCAAACGCCAGGTCTTGCATTTACAGAATATTGCGGCATTCCGGTACATTTCCCTCTGCTAAATGTGCAGTACTCAATAGCAATTGTCCTGCAAAAAAGTACCTGACCATTTTCAAAAAACTGATGTTGTACTTCTTTAAATTAATGCCCTGTTTAGCTAACTCGATTATTTGTTGTTATACATGATGTGATGGATGGACGGGGTGGCTGACTCTGAGTCAGTAGAGTCGAGGGGGAGGTAGGAGCTGCCTGAAAATAGACATCGTATAAATGCTCATTTAGCTGTCTGCTCAGCTGGGGTGACACAAGGGCGCCAAAATTAAAAATCCACACTTTGCGTCGATGACAGTCGGCGACCTCCCTCCCCTGGTCTGGAATCGCTTCCACCCCCCACCCCACCTCACCTGCAGTCGCTGTTAAGCTTGCGCATTGCAAGGCATGCTTCAGATGCAGTCACCTGCCTGTGCCTTGCTTTCAGGTGGTGTGATCAGTTGACATCTTTTATTCATTGGTAGTATTAGAGACGGTTTCTATATTTTCAATACAATCAAGGACCTGCAGTCTTTGTCCTGTCACTGAATTTTAAAAGAGATTTTAAAAAAATAAGAGGGGTATAATTCCTTCGTTTGATGAATAATAAAACCCGACAAGCAAGTACAGTACAAAAACAACAATGAGAAAACAACATCAATAGTAAGATGGCAATTTATGAATCTCATTTTCCTTATTTAATTGAAATCCTGTCTACAGTATTTTGGTGTTATGTCTGTGATAGAAGACAGCTGAGAATTATTGCATGGAAACTGGGCCAACTTCAGCGTGGATATTGAAGGCTGAAGCGCTCGGCAAACAAACAGGCAGCCGGAGATTGAGGAGACCAGCCTCTGCTGAGCACTGCAGTGGCTCGGAGAGGAAGCTTATGAAGGCTCCATTGCATTTATCAATCTTTGCTTTGTCACCTGGGTCATCGAGATTGAGATCGTTCATCACTACATAAATAAAGGGATATACCTGGATATGAACCCAAAGAGAAAACACACTCACGCGCACACACACACACACACACACACACACACACACACACACACACACACACACACACACACACACGCGCGCAGAGGCGACATATTATCACAGATATTTTTCAGGATTACGAGGCCTTGCAGGGGAGCCATCATATTTGTCAGCGGAGGAGCATATACGGCTCTATCAATAATCCACGGCGGCCCCGCCCCTGTGCGCTGACCGGCGGTATTACCCAGCTTCGGATGACAGCCCGCTCCAGCTCCGTCGGCCCTTCCTCTGGGACCCGAATCTCATAAAACCGCTTCCCAACGTGGGCCCCCAAATATAAAAGGTGAGGACCCGCTCCCTGTAATATGGGAGAGTTATTATGAACAACTCGCTGCACCATACCGTGTGGGGGGGGGGGGGGGGTTCTATTACATGTTATGAGCCTGTGTTAAAAAAAAAAAAAAAAAAGCAAGAACCAAGCCCCCCCCCCGCCCCCCACACGGGGCAATGGTGCAACCGGCACTTCCAGTAAATCTACATAACGGCTTCATCAGCCGTACTATAAAAAGCTACACGACTCCATTTCCTTGTGCTTCTGAGGCGCGCGGGTCTTGGCTCGACGTCGCGCGTCGCGGTGCTTCTCCAAGTGACGCGAGAGGCGTTCCGCGGCCCGTGCGCTGCTCTTCCCTGATGAGAAATAGGCTGCGCGTCACACATAATCGAAGCTAGCTTGGTGACGGCGCCGCTGTCCCATGGCCAAATCCCAGAACGCTAGCGGGGGCAGCGGGGGAAGCGCGATTGTTATGGAAAATGACTGGGTTTTCTCCTATTAAATGCACAATCTGCCACTTGCGTTGGTAACATGAAGCACATGCTAAACGGCTCAGCCTGAACTTGTGTAATTACGGTTGCCTTTGTAATAGTAATCTGCCAAGGGACCCAGTGCATTCTGGGTGAAATGTATGGTATTCACCCATAGATTCAGTGCCAGCTATGAGTAGGAAAGATGAGTGGGGCTAAGCTTGTTTGCACGGCTGAGCGAAGACCACTGGCCATACAGCCAGTGTACGCCACCAGCGGACGAGGAATGTACGCGGTTCTTACGAAGATGCTGTGTTGACTCCTGCAGGGTGATCCCTAATGGCATAGTGTGATGTCTGTGGGATAGGAGACTTTCAGTTGGAGTCAGAATGTTCCCCGCCTCACCATGCAATACACTTCATAGCATTACATTACATTACATTTATTTAGCAGACGCTTTTATCCAAAGCGACGTACAGTAAGTGCGTACAGAGACATCATCAAGATCACTACAGAACAGACAAGGCAAAGCTCATCCTTCGCATAATGTAGCAGCTATCCCTAGCAATGAACGTCGACTGTAGTTTACAGTAAGCTGTGGGCAAATCAGCAACACCACACTTCCATTCCAAATACTAGTATAAACTATAATAAACAGACAGGAAAACACAGGGAACTAGTAACAGGGAACTGATATTCCTAGGTGAGGATATCAGTCAAGGTGGAGTCTGAAGAGGTGTGTCTTCAGGCCTCGACGGAATGCAGGCAGGGTTGGAGTAGAACGTAGGGGAATGGGAAGTTCATTCCACCACTGAGGAGCTAATGTGGAAAAACTCCGCAGTCGGAACAAGCGAGAGCCTTTGACACGGAGGGGGGAAGTGCCAGTCGCCCTGCTGTAGAAGAGCGAAGTGGTCGAGCAGGAACATAGTTCTGGATTAAGTCCTGCAGGTAGGCGGGGCCTGTCCTATTAGCTGCAGTGTAGGCCAGGGTCAGAACTTTGAACCTGATCCTGGCTGCAACTGGCAGCCAGTGGAGAGACCTCAGCAGGGGGGTTACATGGGAAAATTTCGGGAGGTTGAACACAAGCCGGGCAGCTGCATTCTGGATCAGTTGAAGAGGCAGAATGGCGCAGGCCAGTAGGCTTGCGAGCAGGGAGTTGCAGTAGTCCAGGCGTGAGGTGACCATGGTCTGGACAAGAAGCTGGGTGGAGTAGGTGGTCAGGTACGGTTGAATCCTCCTGATGTTGTACAGGAGGAACCTGCAGGACCGTGCCGTCACCCTGACATTACATTCATTTAGCCCATATCCAACACGGTTATAAGCAACAGCGGCCGTTGAACATTTAGTCAGACCACAGCTAAGTGCTTTATCACTTTGTATGATAGATCCCTTATTTGTTACCATTCATTCTATGATCGTAACTATTACACCAGGCCGGCCAGCGGAGGATGGGCTCCCCCTCTGTAGTCGGGTTCCTCCAGAGATTTCTTCCCATTGGGGAATTTTTTTCTCACCACGTTTAAGTGTTTTACTTCCGTTTTAAGAGTTTGTTTTTTTTTAAACCTCAATTGCTTGCTTTTTGGGTGTTCAGGCCTAGTTTTTGCCAAATTGTCTTTTGTATTTGGACTGTAAAGCATATTTGTGACAGTGACTCTGTAGAAAGTGCTATACAAACAAAATTGGATTGAATGTTAGCAAGAACGATAACTACGCCGGCCTAAGAGCAATAGCAGCCTAACGGACATAACGTCTCCCGTAGTCCATCAGGCGTCTTACAAAAGCTGGGCCATTTGCTCAGGTCTCTGCAGCTCAGACGTGCTGCCTTTTTATGGTGAATGGCAGACTAAAAATAAAAATGGAAAAAGAAGCAATCCGATGGGATGGGACTACAGTTACGACCCGGACAGTCAACCAGAAAAGAAAAGCAAGGAATAAGAAGTTGTTTTCAAAAACACAATTTTCACCTATGCATCAAGTGATGATTGGGGCTAAGCTTGTTAGCACGGCTGAGCGAAGATCGCTGGCCACACAGCCAGTGTACGCCACCGGCGGACGAGGAATGTGCCCGGTTCTTATGAAGGTGCTGTGTTGAAAGTTTTAACTCGTGGTTCAGGTAGGATAACCCTCAAAGGCAAGCTTTCCCCATTTCCCTCCTTTCCTTTTTCTCTTTCTTGCTGTTGCTAACAGTGTTAGCTTGCCCTGGGCGCTGTGTTTATTGCAGGCTGTGGTCTCGGTGCTTATTTGTAGGCTTTTGAGAGAAAGCCCAAAGGTTGTAAACAGTTCCAGTCTCTGGGTTCTGGTCTGTTGCCCTCTGCTCCTTGTCCACATAGCCATGTCCCTCTCATTTGCAGAATCAGGGTACAAGATTACCAGCTGATCATCTCCCCTGAAAATTCATTGGCCTCCATTTTTTCCACATTTCCCATATGAGAAATGTAGGTGTGACCGTTTTTCAGTCATTTTACATTGTGCTTAACGTGTGCGCAGTTTAGAGACTGTCCAATGCGAACGCATGTTGACAAACATACATATTTGCATGCATTTTAGATGATTCAGTTGTGACGTGCCTGACTCTGAGAATTCTCTTTTGTTTGTATTTCTGTCCTGGATATTCCTGTAGTTTTCCATATATGGAAAAATTGGGATTGTAAATGCAGAATTATGCATTACATTACATTACAGGCATTTAGCAGACGCTTTTATCCAGAGCGACTTACACAACTTTTTAGCATTTTCATTTTGTAGAAACCATATATAATTTTGTAGAATGAATCCAACCATATCGATACATTCTTTATTTAATGTAAACCATTGTGTGCAGGTCAGCCTACATTGTTTATATGTAATAATGCAATTTAAAAACCCTTCAAATACAATTATATTCATCTGGCTTGGTGATTTAAAAAAAAAAAGTGAGCCAGTAAGTGATTAACCTTGTGAAACGGGCTTCTTTCCATCCATAGTGTGGGGGTGGGTTTCTGTATTTGACCCTTGACCCTGAAAGCCCATCAATGACAATCTGCTGCGAGTTTGATTGGTCAAAAAGCTGTACAGATACTAAAGACACATATTGCTTTTTTTATACAAAAAAGAAATAAAAAGATTTCCCTCTACAGTATAGAAAATGAAAGACTGTCAATCACAAGGTAGGAATAGAACACGCTGACAGAATAAAAAAAACATAATATTTAATTCTCATTTAGCATATTTTGACATCTAAAAGCAATTCTTCTGTGTAGGAACAAGAAGAATAAATAGTTGATGAAATGACAGAAAATGCTGTTCATTTTTATATCATATGCAAAATATATACTCTGGATTGAGATCAATAAAAGCCACTATGATAAAGATTTATTGAGATATGAGACCATATAAAATATTGGATTTTTTATTAGCCATCTTGTCAGTATTCCCCCAATGACTGCGGCACCTAAAGTGTAAAGTTCTTTCATTTAGTAATTTGATATTTCATACTCTTTTCTTTTTGCCAGTACCGGTTAAATTTTTTACAACATCTCCCAAGGCTTTCCTATTTGAATTTTTCAATTTAGATTGGTTCTCCACTTTAGCAGTCCCTCTCCAAGCCAATTTGAAATGTTTACATGTACATGTTTTCTGATTTGATCCTCCAGGGATGGTTGTTAGTTGAAGAGTCCGTTGTGAAGAGGAGAAGGATTAAATTACACACACACATGCCCACGCACGGAGTCCGTGAAAGCAAGAGATATCTAATGCATTATTATCGAAAGATGCATTATTATTTTTGGCATAAAACCAGTCTGTTTCCTCTTGACCGCGCCATGAATTGCTTGCACATTAATTATGACTCATTTTTTTACCCGTGATAATTCTCCAATCTATTCAAAGTTTAATTATTATTTGCCTCGATTCGTTAATTGATTGATTTCAGGATGACATGGTGTTTGTGAGGTTAGTCTCACAGTGTGTGCACTACCGGGTCCACAGGACAGTTGAGTTAAAAGAAGGAACTTTTTTTTACAATGCATGGTATGAGGTCCGGATCTGTCCCGTCAGCACATCCACAGTCAATTTTACTGGCTAATCTATTTGATGAAAAATAAAGTTAAGGGAATAAATCCAGACTAATCCAGGGGCTCTGCTTTGGAGAAGCCGTGGAGGAGATGAGATCTTCGCGCAGCCCAAATTTGCGAGCCGTGCCTACGCAGGCTGCAGTCACACAAAAAAAAAAACGAGATAGATAAATGACAGGGAAAGTAAGTCTTTAACTTTTCAACCTGATCTCTCCCTTCGCCGAAGCGTCGACTGAAGAAAAGGAAGGCAAAGTTTGCGGAGACTATGCGGAACGAGCGAGCGGCGGCGCGAAAGCGACTCGTCTGGCGGAAGAGAGGGGTAACGTAAACGTGGCTCGTGGCAGCGCTCTCTGTGGGGAAGACGTATTCACACAAAAAACGCATTGTTTTAAACATTTCCTCTCAAACTCCAGCATATGAAAGGCTACAAAGGGTATACACATGGCAGGGGAAAAAAAACTCTTCTTCCCACCTGTCTGAGAGAGGGAGGGAGAGAGAGAGAGATGCCTGCTTGTTTCGTCAAAGTCATGCAAGTTGAAAAATAGTCTTGTGGAGGCTGATTTTGCCGAAAGTGGGAAAGTTATACATACTGGGATCTGTCCTGAAAATGTCTGAATGCTTCCGCTGAGACCATGTCATCGAGACGGCGCTTGTTCTGCACAGCGGCCACCGGTTGATGTGACTTTGATTGATTCGAATGAGGTGTTGGAGTTACGCGCAAATTCAACCAACACTTTGTCTTAAACTCTGACTTGCGCTCAAATGCATTTAACTTTTTTATTTGGCACAGACAAACAGTTTTTCAGGTCAGCAATTGTCAAGGCAAATTAAAATAATTAATGTTTTTGTTGAACGCAATTAACTCTCTCAAATAATGCAATGTTGCTGCTTAATTCAGATTGACCTTAAAAAAATATGCATTAGGATTTCTTTTGTCATCATACTCTCTTTTAAATACAAGGGTGGTCTTTTGTAGTGGTGGCATTATGATGGGTAGAACTACCATTGGTTGTTAACCATTAGCTTGTAGTATCCAATCAAACAGTATGCTTTCCATGCCAGAACCACATTAGTGGTTCCAGTGAGAGAGTCACTGGCTGCGTCCCAATATTCTTCACTCCTTTCCTCCTTTCCTCCTTTCCTCCACTCCCCCACTACCACTCGGCTCCTACCCGGAAGTATGCAAAACTGCCTGAACGTTTAGAGTACAAGTAGTTGCATGCACAGTATACAATGTACCTGACATTGCGGTTTGCGTCGAGACATTAATCAACTTGTAACCATTTGTAATTAATATGTAGCCTAATCAGCAACATTAGATTAGGACACAAAGATCGGTTTCCGGGGGTTGGAGGAGAGGAGGTGGTAGTGGAGGAAAGGAGGGGACATACCTACTGATAATACATGTTGCCTCCTCCCTTCTTTGGCTTGGTGAAGCCTCATCATACAGTCAAAATTATTCATGCCCCTCCTCTTCAGACTGTACCCTGACTCCTTTGATCCTCTTTAGTCCTCCTCGTTCTTTATTTCTGGATGTCCTTTTGGGATAATAATTTGATAGGTATAACTGTGTAAAGAAGCCTGCTGGGTGATTGTAATGTAATGCAGTGGCCATGCAGACATCTTAGCTGGATGCTTAATCTCAGTAAGCTCACTGAGTCATTTTTTACAGAAAGAAAGTTCTCTTTCAGATGGCTCTTACTTCCACTGCAGGGGGCGCACAGTCTGCCCCTCTCTCACAATCCAATCTCTGAACGAAAGCACCAATGATATACTGACTTGTACTTATACTTGGCATAAGTATGGCAAGTGTAGCCATGCCATTCTCATATCAAACAGCTCAATCTGAGCAGGTTTTGGGCTCGAGTAGTGCTTGGACGGGACACCTCCTGGTAAACCTAAGCGAACTCTTCTCTCTGGACTAAATAGAAATCCAATGCCCCAGCACGGTGATGGGGACACTGCGCTGTAGGTGGTGCAACTCCTCAGTTTGCGGCATTAAACTGACAGTCTGACTCTTAAAAGATTGCGTGGCACTTTTTACGAAGAGTAGGCGCGTTAACCCTGGTCAGATTCCATGAAACTGGTCCTCTACATCAGGCCAACTAATCAGCCCCTACATTAAATTACATTACAGGCATTTAGCAGACGCTCTTATCCAGAGCGACTTACACAACTTTTTAGCATTTTTTACATATTATCCATTTATACAGCTGGATATATACTGAAGGGATTCAGGTTAAGTACCTTGCTCAAGGGTACAACAGCAGTGTCCTACCTGGGAATCGAACCTGCAACCTTTCGGTTACAAGGCCAGTTCCTTAACCATTATACTACACTGCCCCTACATCTGATTGGCAACGTAATCCCTTCCATTAGATACTCACTTCCTTGACCTACCCGGTTAAATAAAGTAGACTTTACAAATAAAAGGAAGGGACATCACCTGTAAATAGCAGTGTTGTTGGAGAGTTATTTTTGAGGGAGAATGAAGTGAACTGGTTTTTGTCTTCAAAATACATGGCTTTCAAGGTGTTAACAGCTGCTGTGAATGTGAAGTTAGTGTTGAGAGACTTGGGGAGGAACATGCGGTCAAGTAGAAGCAGTCTCAGATGTGCATGATGGATAAATATGAAAAACAGGCTCTGAAATGTGGAGGTTGGGAGTGGGGGTCGGTGCCTGAGGGCAGGACAGAAGAGTTACTCTGAGAGATTGCTGGCAGGATTTATTTTAGCAATATTTTATTGATTTTAAATTGCATGATAATATATTCAGAAATATTCCTCCAACCAACCATGAACTGGTCGGTCAGATTAGTACAGTGCAATATTAACCCTTTCATGGGCTGCTCATCTGAACAGAACATTTTTTTTCTGTGGGTATTGTCTTGGTCTGGTAGATAAACGGTTTGGAGAAGCAGTTATCATATTAGTAATGCACAGACACAAGCATGCAAATGTGTGTGTGTGTGTGTGTGTGTGTGCCTGTTTGTGTGTGTGTGTGTGTGTGTGTGTGTGTGTGTGTGTGTGTGTGTGTGTGTGTGTGTGTGTGTGTGTGTGCCTGTTTGTGTGTGTGTATGTGTGCCGGTTTGTGTGTGTATGTGTGTGCCTGTCTGTGTGTGTGTATGTGTGTGCCTGTCTGTGTGTGTGTGTGTGTGTGTGTGTGTGTGTGTGTGTATGTGTGTGCCTGTTTATGTGTGTATGTATGTATGTGTGTGCCTGTCTGTGTGTGTGTGTGTGTATGTGTGTGCCTGTCTGTGTGTGTATATGTGTGTGCCTGTCTGTGTGTGTATGTGTGTGCCTGTTTATGTGTGTGTGTGTGTATGTGTGTGCCTGTCTGTGTGTGTATATGTGTGTGCCTGTTTATGTGTGTATGTATGTATGTATGTGTGTGCCTGTCTGTGTGTGTGTGTGTGTGTGTGTGCCTGTCTGTGTGTGTGTGTATGTGTGTGCCTGTCTGTGTGTGTGTGTGTGTGTGTATGTGTGTGCCTGTCTCTGTGTTTGTGTGTGTGCCTGGCTGTGTGTGTGTGTGTCTGTGTGTGTGTATGTGTGTGCCTGTCTGTGTGTGTAAGTATGTATGTGTGTGCCTGTTTATGTGTATGTGCCTGTCTGTGTGTGCCTGTCTGTATGTGTGTGTCTGTTTGTGTGTGTGTGTGCTGTCTGTATGTGTGTGTCTGTCTGTGTGTGTGTGTGTGTGTATGTGTGTGCCTGTCTATGTGTGTGTATGTGCACTGCACACTCTTGAAAAGAAAATGAAATGGCCAAAATATCTCTTACACCCTCTTAACAGTGCAGACCATGCCAAGGTATTTGTAAATTTAGCTTGATGCAGTTTTTTTAGGTGATATTTCCAGTATTACGGTCTGCAGGAAGTGTAACCAGTGTGGAAGGCAAGAAGTTTTTATTAGATTCCTGCTGTTTGAACTGAGATGTATGAGTTAAACCGACGGGCACACCCATACGGTGTGCTTCAGAGCCTCCATGGGCCCTGTACTTAGCCCGTGGGCATTATTATTTATTTATTCATTATGAAAGAGGAGGAAAAAGGTTATCCCAAAGATTGCATAAGCTAACCCTGCATTCATTTACTTGGGAAAGGAAGCGCTTTGGGTGCTGAAAAAATCAAACGCGTATAAAAGTCTTTGCCTGGTTAGCTCTCTGCTGGTTTGGTGAAAGAGATAGCTTCTGAAATAATACCCCCCCCCCCCACCTATCCTGGTCCTATCTTGTCAGTAGGCAGGAGAAAGAGTTGTAGGAACTGGCAGTAGATGCCCGGCTCCATTAACCTCCGTCTCCACGCAGGTGGGCAAGCTTCGATTATGTTTTTGATGGGTGCTGTTGTCCGACGGGCAAAGGGGGGGGTGGGGGGGTGGGGGGGGGGATGGGGGGTCGATGCAACTCGGGCATGTTCCGGCCAAAAAGAAGGCGATTAACAAAATCAATCTCACTGCAAAGGATTCCTGGTTGGACTCCAGTTTCCTTTAATAACTGTGATTATGTTGGAGCCTTGGTCAGCTCGCGGCCCCAGCGGCGCCGCTCGCCTGCTTTCCCTCCCCTCGCTCCGCAAACGCTTCCAAGGTTGATCGCGTTTCAGAACCATTTTCTCTGAAAAATGGAGTAGCAGTGAAATAGAAGGGAGTCTTGGGGGGCGGGGAGGGGGGGGCATGTGGGGTGCTGCTATGTAATCAAAACAGATTGCCAAACCAGATGGGAAGCTCAGAGCAACCGGGAGTCCTTGGCCAGAACGTCTATGGTTTTGGCGAACGCGCCAGTATTTACAAATATTAACTCGTTTGCTTTAGCGCGCTACAGTTCGACTTCTTGTTCCCATCGGCAAAATATTACCCATCAGGAAAAGTTTGAAAATGTGGGACAAAATGCATATATATATATATATATATAGTATATATAAGATATAAGTACTTTCCGCCATACCCTTTCACCGGACCTGTAGTGCTTGAATAGTTTTGTGAGGATTCCTGTATTGGAACGGATGTGTATCCAATTGTTAATAATGGCTAGAATCTTAACGCGCTGCTTTTGTTTCTTCCCCGCTCAGCAGAACAGCAGCGGTGATCAACGGCGTCTGAACGATTACCGTCTTCGGTGACCTTTGCCCGAGCGGTGCGTTCTCCTCTTTCGGTTCAAACGTGGGAGGAACCTGCTGAATTTGAAAATGAGCTTGCACTCGCATTTGCATTCCCCTGCGTTCGCGGCCCTCTTTCCTGGCATTCTTTGCCCTGTGACACGCCTGCAGCATGCCTCCTGCGATGACAGTGGCCCAGGAGCAGGGTTGCATACTCATTTCCTTCCGTGAAACAACTACAAGTTTATTTGCCTTGGGGCATCATGGAACATAATATCTCCTGGGGTTGTTATAATAATAATAATAGTTGTCATAGTAGTAACAGTAACAACAACAACAATACTGTAAACCTTGATTGTTGAATTTCACATTTAACTGGTCTTTGCTTCTTTTTGTGCGTTATTGCATTTGCTGAAGTACGCATTGGTTACAGTGACCTAGTTAGTGGAGCAGAATGAAATGTATGAAAGTGTCAGGTTTGCCTTTGAATTCTTCAACACCAGCATTCGCGCCTTCGTTTTCTCAATTCGCCAGAGTTCCTGTCGTAAGCAGCAGTAGGCCTCTGTGTTTTTTTTTTTTTTGCATCTTTGAAAACGGTGATACCGTCTTTGCTTACTGTCAACGGCAGCATTCCTGGCCTGCATTCTTCAGATGTCGGTGTTCCCGGCTTTGTGTTCCTTAGGCACCATCATTCCTGGCCTTGCATTCTACAGATGTGACTGACTGACTCCGTGAGATAAGTGTTCCTGGCCTTGTGTTCTTCATACGTCAGTTTACGTCAGTTTCTTTCTTTGTTTTCTTTAGACACCAGCAGTGTTCCCAGTGTTGCACTTTCTAGAAGGTAGCATTCCCATGCAGTTTTGCCTTCTTTAAACGCTAGCATTCCCCGATATGTGTGCTTCAGATGCCAACGTTCCTGGATTTGTTTACTTTCAGTAGCGATATTCCTGACTGCATTCTTCAGATGCCACTGTTCCTGGCTTTGCATTCTTTAGATGTTTGTGGATTGCTTTTGTCGGATTCGTCAGCATTACCAGATTTGCGGTCTTGGGAAACCGACGTTCCCCAGGTTTGCATTAGCTAGATATCAGCATTCCCGACTGGGAATTTTTTCGATACCAGATTTCTTAGCTGTTCTTTCCCATGTTTGTGTCCATATTTACATTCTGTTGGTTGCATTCTTTGGGTTCCAGTGGTCCTCCAGTTTGGCGTGGACTCAGACGTTCTTCCAGTGACAAATCTCGGGCTGACAAACTAGCATTACCGCTATCATCTTGCGCGGCGAACGAGCCGCCAGCTCTCATGATCCCGCCAACTGTCGGCATCGAAACCCAGGAAGCTGATGCTCCCTCTCACTTATACCCACTGGCTTTCACACCCTATTCCCTGCAGAAGAAGCACACGTTCATTTTCTAAACGGATTAACCGTTTGGTCAGCCACCAAATGTGTACAGCTCTAGCAAGCGAGGTAAAAATAACTAGGCTTCCGTGATTGTAATCTCTATTTAATGTCCTCCTTATTGTGACATTCCAGGGTAAAATCTGTTCTAGACACAGTAGGAATCAAGTCCCATTCTCTGCTGCTACCCTGGCGAATAACATAACAGTAAGGATTTTGGAGGGAACTAATGGTACACTCATCCAGGGAATGAGTGTATCATCAGTTCACTCCAAAAATGAAAATTAATGATGCACTCATTCACTAAAAAACAAACAAACCTGCAGTGTGTTTTAGGTTTTGATGCAGATCCAATTTTCTTACAATGCAACAACATTTTTGTCAGACCTCAACTTTCCCTCGCAGCTTTTAACAAGAAGAAAAAGAGAAAAATTTGAGAGAAAAAAGTCCTTAATATTCATGCAACGCATTTAGAATATGACAAATTATTTCAGTAAGAAAACACTGAATTAAAACATATTTACAAATTCTACAGGAAGTAGAGGTGGTACTGGTTTCATTTGATATTTGAAAACCTGTTCAGTTGCGAAGGAGTGCCAATTTTATACCGCATACTTATTTGTGTGTGTGTGTGTGTGTGTGTGTGTGCGCACGCATGCGCGTGTGTGTGTTTATTTGTGTGTGTGTGTGTGTGTGTGTGTACAATGAGCAAGCATTAAGACTACCCTACACAATGGGCGGTCCCTGATAGAGGAGATGTTCAAGACAGCATGCTGTGGATTAATGAACAGCGAGAGCAGATGTAAAATCGTAGCGCAGGTATAATCTCATTGGGCTAGTTTTAATATTAAACATCAACCTGCTATACATCGTTTTTTCCATGCAATGCGCTGAGAGAGAGCAGCGGGTATCCCTGGTCCTGCTGTGTGTTTAGACATACAGGTTTTAATGATTCCACAAGAGGTCTCCGTGAGACCAACACAAGGCAAGACTAATTATTTGAATTGAATGGGCTCGCCATTCTCTGTAGGAAAATTGTTCTACAAGCTTTCTCCGAATTCCTGAATTACAAACCGTTTCATTTATTTAAGCCGAACCCAAAGATCTTTCGCAAAATTCATTGTCTCATCAGATCTCACTCGGGCCATTTAAATTTAATACAAATTGAAGGCTCTATAAAATCCTCTGAACATGGCGGTGTTTCTTCTTTTAACAAGGATTACCATCTGTTTATTGTCGAATGACGTTCGGCGTGATATGAAGTGTGCAAGTGATGTTCCGAACAGATGGACAACGGACAAAAAAACAAGAGCTATAGCTACTTGCAATCTGCATGCGATGCAGCATGTTTTTTTTATTTTTCAGGCTGCGATCTTTATTGAAGATAATCCTTGTTTTACTATGTACATTGTGCTTGTCTATGAACCTTCCGCTATCCAGTGGTCAAATATTGTTACTCCCATTCACTTCTGGGGGAGCTGCTACACATAGAGGGGGGCAAATAATGCAAATGGCTGTTTCTCGGAGGGGCTCCTCCTCTCACAGCCAAAAACTGTATTTTTCTCTGAACTTGAGACTCAATTTAGAACAGTAAAATTTAAGTGAGGGTCACATTATACTGGGGAAAGAAAATGGCCACAGTCCATCATTGAGTATAATGTTTGAATGAAATATATTTGGTATTTTCCTCAGTAAAATAGTTTGACTGAGAACAGGCGAGAGCCTGCTATGTTTATTGTTGTCCTTAATGTCAAGACGGACATTTTCTACCTTGTTGACTCTTATGCGCAGCAACTCCCTCAGTCGTGAATGGCAGTACCGCTATTTTACCGCTAGATGGTGGAAGGTTCCTACACCAGCACAATATGCTTAGTAGAACACGGATCATCTTCAATAAAAAATAGCAGCCTGAAAAAACATATCAGTCACAACATACATACTGCATAGCATGCAGACTGAAAATGGCTATAGTCATTATTATTTTGTTTTTTGTTGTCCATCTGTTCAGAGAACTTACTTCCACACTTCCTGTCATTCCAAACATCATTCAAAAATAAACAGACGGTAGTCCTGTGTCACCACACACCCGTTGATTGTATCATACCATTTTGATTGTGGCCACTGAACAAAAGCATGTCCGGCTCTTGCTTACAATTCATTAACACAGGAAATGCTTCAGTTGGCATTTGCCTAAACCCGAGTTCAACACGGTTGCCAGAGACATTTTAGTACAGATATCAAATTAAGCCAACAATTGTAAATGGTTGAACTCCTTATGCAGTTGTAAAGGACTGTTGGATAATAAACGACTATGGTTGGTTTGTTTTTTTTCAAAGCACGACTTAAAAATATTTCCAGAGCTGTCCTCGCCCATGAAATACAGTCAAGCAATGCATTTCCTCTGGAGCTGTGAAAGATTCTGAAATAAATGTATGCAGACCACTTAAGAATGATCCACTGAAGAGATATACACACTATCTGGCTATGATATGCAAAGTGCACTGTTATGGACTGTGGTTAAATAAATAAGTCAAATGAAATGGAACTCCTATACCCTAGTACCTGAATGAATGAGATTGACTTCAAAGTGTTACTCCTGATCTGTAAGGTGTTAAGTCGGCTTGCCTGAAAAGAAACACCGTTTATCTCTGTTCATAAGAAGATGGTCATCATATATTTCTGAAAGTTTGAAAAACATTAATTGCAGCAAGCCCTTTGGTTGAAAAATGAAAATGTGGAGGGATTTGTCTAACTTTATTAAAACATCTGACACTGTCTCTATTTAAAACTAGACAGAAAAACAAATAATCTTTGGTCATGTCGGAGCCTAAAAGTGCCAATGGAAGATGAAAGAGTAAGGTTTCCTAAAATGGGTGGTTCTTCCACGTGCTGTCAATCACTAACTCCAGTAATCCAATCAGAAAACTTTGCTGGCTATCACAGAGCATTGTAATTGGTTCAAGTCCGTGAGTCTTTGATAACTCATAATGCCCTTAGGGGATCGTGAACGTCTGAGTTGCCTCCTATAGCCATTGTTCATTATTCAATATGGACTAGCTAACAATAGGCTAAAGACAAACTGGACATGGACACCAGCTTTTAGTCAAAGGGGAATGGGAGTCTCCATGGTACCTGATTTCTAATTCAGGTCATTTCTGATTGCTGCTGCCTTCTCTAGGAAAAGGGGAGGAGTTTAATTTTCATCTTCACCTCTGGTATGCTCACTGGGTATATTTGGAATTTTGGAGGTTTTCTGTACAATGCACCCACGTTGTAAAATCAGCCACATCATCTGCTTGCACTAATGCACATATTGTGATGTCATTCATTACCTGCACTGGAGCGTCAACTGAAATTCCCTAATGATATCATAGCAAGGAATTTAATGTAAAAATTCCTGTCCTTTTGTAGTTGATATTTTAATATCATTAAGATGAGACTTTTTTTTCCCAACTGTGGAGCCAGAATTTTGTGCCTTGCTGAGAAGAACAGCCCTGGATACTAGCGTGTTCTCTTTTCTTACAAGTCACCTGATTAATTTTCCTCAGGAAAATGGGAGCAATATTCCTCTTCGACGTTATACTGCAAATCACCAATGGACAATGACTATTTATGCCCATTATAAGGTAACTCTGGGGAAAAAAAGGCCAATCCTCCCAGCCTGCGTTTAAGATTTAAGATGACGTTTTTTTGGCCGTGTCCAAGAGAAGCCCCCTTAGAAACAGTCCTTTCTGCTGCTCCTGGAACAGCATTTGGCAACAGGCAACATGATAAGGGTAATTACATTTTTCAGTTTCATCATGAAAACTTAGATTGAAGCTCCAATCAAAGGGAACATGAATACATAAGTCACTTCTTTCTCTTGGGCGCCATTCTTAGCATTTGGCAGCATGCCCGGCCAGCGAAGTCGTCTTCTGGTACATATATCTATCACTCTTTTTTTCTTTAAATGCGTGTTTCATTTGTTTTCCTTTCCTGTCTGTTCTCAATATCTCAGAGTGGCCTGCGACTCTATCCTTCAGATTTATTTATGCTACTGAATAAAATAAATGCATGCAAACTCATGCTAAACTTAATTGTAACCGAGTTGGTATATGTCTTTCGAACAATGTCTGACCACAGAGCTGTTCAATAGGCTTCAATTACTTAATCTAACAAAAGTCACCTATTGGCATATGCAACTATTTTGCCTGGATTACACTGGATGTTTTTATTCTGTGCCAATCGTAATAGATAAAGCTGTATAATAAATTCAGGCAATCAAAAAATTCAGTTAAATACAAACTGCAAGTAAGTTCATAGCATCAAAAAATATGCAGGTCAATTACACTGAGTACTCTGGCTCATATGCCTATATTGTCAATGGCGGACATTGCCAATACCAAGTTCAGTTAACAAATGTGGCACAAACACACACACACACACACACACACACAGAAACAGTCTGTTATGAAAATAACAGATGCCTATTCTAGAACCCTCTTCAATCTGACTGTGCATGGCACCTATGAAATACACTGAGCTAGTACAGGGTTATGTTGTGGCAAAAGACACTGCGCCTTAAATTGCACATTTTTATAAATGTCATCCGTGGTTGCCTTCGCAGTTCAGGCTGAACATCCGAGTTGCCCTCTATTGTCGCGAATGACGCACCGTGAAATGGTTGTGAAAAGGTTTCTAAATGTTACACGTTTGCTAATTTTGAACTTTTGTCTCCTGGAATTGATCTGGAATTTTTATTAGAATCAGGCATGTTCTAGAATTCGTAGTTGCGTGTAAACTTCGAGCTATGCCTTATGCATTCATATTACTGTTACACATGAAGTTATTAATGTTATTAAATGAATGTGATTAAATCGTTATTAAATCAATTATTAACAATACATGTTATTTCTATTCACGGATAATGCGCTGGTACAAGGACAAGGTACAATAAGACTGCTGCTTCAGGACCATGGACAGGACCACGTGAGCCGATGGTGTTTCTCCCTAGTTGTTGGGACCAGTCAACACCCAAGATAAAAATTGCAATTTTTCAACAATGAAATGTAATTCAAAAATGTGAAGGTACGGTTAATTAATATTAATGATGCAGTTATTAGAAGATATAATTGTTTCTCACGGTGTAAGATTTCAGAGAGAAAATGCCCTTCAAAAAAATGCATAATTTTAAATTCTAAATTTTGCTTTGGAAATGAATGTAGGGAAAAACGAAAGGAAGTAGATAAGCATAACAATACGATATTTTATTATCATTTAGGCCTAATGTTATAGGAGGATTTTCTGTAGCTCTTTCACAACATAGTTAAACATTTAAGAGCAACGTTACTGAACAGATAAATCAAAGCTAGCTACGCATATCCGAAACGTACCGTAGACGATATTTGTATATATATATTTTATAAATTAGATTAAGGTTTTAGCAAAATAGTTTTTTTCCAATGTTTAATATGTCTCCATTAACAGAAAAAATGACGCAGTTTTTTTTCTTTCTTTCTTTTTTTGAACAATCACTTTAAATAGTATGCGTCTTATTAACATTTGAATTATTTCCAATATGCTCGGCATCCAGGAGAAACACCAGGAACAACACAGAACAAAGCAAAACATCTTCCATTCGTGCAAACTTTGCTTTTGTCGATAAAGCACTTCTTGTCACATGAACGTCCAGATATCCACACACTTTACTTGACGAAGGCCGTTTTTCTTAGGGACTGCACAGACACAAAAAATGAAGCATGGGTGACAAAGATATGACGGTTCTGGGTTGTACTTCGTCTGCTTGGTGCGCACTCTTGTTCATTCATCTGTCCGCCGTATTGTCTGTAGACAGAAACGTAATCGATTCCCCAGCAATACAATCCCGAGCATGAATATCGAGCTTCACCGTTTGTAAATGCGAACAGGTTCGTTATCCAAGCCATAACAAAAATCTGAAATTATTTGGAAGTGCGGGCTCCAAGGAAATGCCACTATTCAACGTAGATATTTAATTATGTCGATATCGTTCTGCTTCTCTGGCAGTTTTTGTTGTTGATTTTTTTCTTTTGTTTGTTTCTTTTCTTTCTTTTCAAATGAACAGTAGGCTATATGTATTTGACCTTCGGTCGTAGAAGAGTCGATTGAAACAAAGTCGATGTTTATAGAGGAAACACTAAGAAACCAGAAAATGTAGAATATTTCCATCCACCCATCAGGTTCCCCCTTTCCAGCTTCAGATAGAGTTTGTCCTCGCGCTCCAGATGGAGCAGCACTCCATTACTGGCGGCCTCGCGGGTGACATCCTGGTCTCCGGCGAACGCTGATATCACGGGATATTCATTCTGCATCAGGTTCACCTAAATAACGAGACAGCGTGTCATTTATATAGAATATTGCACTGGGTGGTGGGTTGGGGGTGGGGATTTCATTGTAGATTTATATGTCATGCCCATGCGCGGTGCGGGTGCTCACCTGTATTGTCTGTCTGTTATATACCTTGACCACATGGAAGCTGAAACTGTAAATTCCTCTCCTCGGGGCCTGGAATACGCTTGCTTTTAGGTCGAAATGGTTGCCAATGTTAACTAATACCTGCAACAACAGAAACAACAACAAAAATAACAGCAAAACAACGCGAAGTTATTGCGCGATGAAAATGTGTTTGTTTAAAGTAGGTTAAGGAGAGCATACACAACCATGGAAAAAAGCCACTGACAGTGCTTCCAATAATTTATGAGTATCTTCGATTAAACACTGACAGGACATGATAACTTGGTGAAATTGACGTTTTGCAATCATTTTACTCACCCAATTAACCTAATTTGCATTTATTATTACGTCACATAATTTATGAATGCATCTATGCTTGCTTTTGCAATGTTATAATATACGTATATTGTACACAATACGCACATAATGTGAAGTCTTCTTTCACGTTTTGGAGCTCTAAAATAAGTGGTCCGACATCTGTTCCCGCAGTGATTTAAAGCGAAGATATAGCTAAAGTCCATTGTCCTAAACAGTTCATTGTCAGATGATTCAGTAGCCTAATGCATGTCACCTGCTTGTCTGATATGAATGTTGACGTCAAGATTTGCTTCGATTGTTTGCGTGAGACGTTGTTCATGCATTCTCTGGTGTCACAGGTGGTAAATATGACTTTTGAGGCGATGATCGGTGGTTCATGCAAATGTAATAAGGCGGATCCATCAAAGTTGTTACATGTGTCCATGCATTCCATTAGTCAATGTACGGGTTGTAAGTCAAGCATACGTTAAAAGCATCGAGAGAAAAAAAAGGAAAAACACTCCGTTTGATTGGCAGCTCCTTTGTCACTTGAATTGTCAATTTTTTACACATGCGTCCCGCGCCCTTCCTATCATTTAACGAAATAACATAGATCGATCTCTAGTCTGTTTTACGTGTAATGTGGTATGGGCTTCATTTAAAACTAATCTCTTGAGGGAAAACAATTCGTCATGAGAGCAGGGCATTTATTAAACGGACGGTTACTTCAATGCACGTGTGTGGTTTTACTGGACAAGTTATTTTATTCCCTTTGATTTCTCATAACCAAGTTATGAATACCAAATTTTACAATGAATAATTCTTAAAAAGTGCACTTACACATGGCGAATACATTTTAGCTTTTGTATATCAGTATATTTCAATATGGAATGTGCTCGTTATGAATCTCCAGATATAGGCTACTGAAATGATAGGCTGTGTAAGAGCCGGTCCTATACAGACAGATAGCCTAAACATGACGAGATAATACACATTACATGCATTGCATCATAATAAAAATAAATAATAAAAATAGTCTATAAGTCAAATAAAGTTTTACATTACGTGTACCTGACATAAGGTAATTTCAATTGATGCTATTACTGCTACAATTTAAGTTCGGTTACTGAAATTAACAAAAGTAATTCATGAAATCCGTTCGAGTAGGGGTGAACAAATAATTACTATCGGTAATAGGACATCTGACCTGGTCGAAGTAGATGGTCATTGATTTATTGCTCATTTCTGAAGGCTCGTGATTTGTTCCTCTGACCGCGGAGAAAGCCACCTTTGCGCTGCCAGATCGGACAGATATTCCGAGCGAGGAGGTGACCCCTCCGTCTGCCGAGGGGCTCGAATCGCAAACCACCAAGCACTTTCCCTCCAAAACGATCGGTTCAGTGTCATTCTGTCCCAGCGAAAAAGTAATGCCACATCCCATGAGAAGTAGCATCGGCAGCGTGGCACGCAGTGCTGGGCAGCTTGCTGGCGCCATGGTCGGGACAAAAATCCTGTGCTCAGTGATCTTAACGATCAGCCCCTTGGAGGTTTATGGCAAGATCACCTGCTCCAACTACTGTAATCCTGTCTCTTTCTCGCCGTCTCTCTCACTCACTCACACACACTCTCTCCCTACCCCTTTCTCTCTCTCTCTCTCTCTCTCTCTCTCTCTCTCTCTCACTCTCTCTCCCTACCCCTTTCTCTCTCTCTCTCTCTCTCTCTCTCTCTCTCTCTCTCTCTCTCTCTCACGCACACACTTTCCACGTCTTAACCGGTAATGGGATGGTCTTCAGACAGGTCGCATGGCATATCCTGAAAATTAAACGGAACATTATTATTACTTCACTCATACAATGTCTGTTTAAGCCATTGAACGAGCTTAACATGTATATAACAAAGGAAAAAGAAATACTTTAAAAAAAACAAAAAAAAAACATTGAAATCTTTCATTTAATGGAAAGAAGACAACCTTTTACATGTAATCATGTGTACGATCCAACCGTACGGTCATTGAAACTACTGCCCTCTGTCATAAACCGTAATCTCAATGACCAGTGACATTTCTGGAGGAATTTAGCCTATTTATACATTTAAAAAAAATAATTGTATATATGTATATATATGATTTGTTGAAGTTTACCTGTAAATTCATGGCGATGGCAGAAACAGGAAATCACAACCTGAAGCCTTCCCCTTCAGTGCGCGTGAACTGCCCTCGAGCCTCGAGCTTCTCCCTCCCATCCTTTATAGGAAAGTAATTCCTTGTTGTATTTTTTGTTCGGAGAGAAGGCTCTTCGGGGTTGGCGAGGATTTGAGGATTAATGAGTTTGTTTGCATAGCAGCGTAGCTCATATTTCAGGAGACATTATGGATTGTCTACCTCGTTCACCTGCTGCTAACGTTGAATATATATAATAGTCGTACGTAGTTATATGCAATAATGTTGTGATCGAGCGATTCAAACGAGAACAAAGAAAATGTGACATCGATTTTTATTTTTATTTTTTTTATTAAAAAAGATTTTTTTCGAAGGGAATGGTGCTAGCCTATATATGCTAAATCCTTTAAAATGTAACACGCTGGTTTATGTCATCATTATCGTGTCTGATTTTCTCTTACATTCTTATTATTAACCACTCTTGTCACAATTTTATGTAGTACAAATAGTGTGTTCACGGGGAATCCATTTGATATCCTTTAGCGCCACCCAGCGGAAAAGCATGTGTTGCGCTGCAGATGACATCAAAATGAGTTCAAAAATAAAGCCTTGCTTATGAAGAAAAAGTTGTTAGTTGCAAAGTAAAAAAGAAAGTGATGTGTTATTTCATTTCTGTTGTACGAAAGTTCTACCACGCAATGACTAGTGTAAGCCAGGGCACTCTCCGTGCATAGAAGGAAAACAACTCGCTCGAATTTCAGATAGCCTTGTTCCAGCCAACGAGGCGAAAGTCGCACTAATGCAGAAGCCATGCCTGTCTGCTTGTTTTTCGCTGTAACTGATAATTAACTCATAAATTAATTAATCACATAGATTTAGCTTCCCATCCCCAAATAAAACAATACTTTTCATTGTGGCATTAAGCTATTTCTGACATTCTTGTCATCAAAAAATATTGGACAGTTTAACATAATGTAGAATAAAGTAATCATTTTTAATATTTGGTTGCATATCCTTTGCATGCCATGACTTCCCGGGAGGACGGCATGCAAAGGATATGCGACCAAATATTAAAAATGATTACTTTATTCTACATTATGTTAAATTGTCCAATATTTTTGATGCCCGCAGAATGACTTGACCTTGACTTGAACAAAATTATTTTCACCATTCTTGGAATACCAGTTATTTTAATTAACAGGTATTATGTGCCCAAATCTGCATATGAACACAAATGATTTTGAAATCTGCCAAGATGATCTAAAAGGTTAAGTGATCTAAAATTGTCTGAAGGTGTTTCTACACACAAAACACTCTCACAGATTTATTCAGAGCAATAAATCGCACTCCTCAGGCGACAGATGCAGACACCAGTTGAGTTCCCGACCCTTGTCAGGAACAGTCCGTTTATAGCTTTTTTTACCCGCATCATGAATGATTCTTGGTGACACAAAGTCACTGTCAGACATCACCAGTATTTAGTATTGAACTTTGACCTTACTGATGCTCTGTTTGAGTCATCGGTCTGGTCATGATGAGCACTCACTTCAATGACAATACTTCACATTTGTTTAGCAGAGGTCATCATCTTGGGGTGACTTGCATAGCCTACATTTTTACACAGGGTCCATTTGTACAGCTGAATATTTACTGAACACATGAATTTTAACATGGGGATCATTTTTGTGAAAGTAAAACAGTGTACATTTTCAACATTAATCACCCTACAGCCCCAGGACAGATTTGGGGCATAAATACTAACTGAGTTTAACATAAGAGAGTTTACCTAGCAGATTATGAATTTGAGTTGAGTAGCACATGGTTGAACACCTCCACTACCTTTAATGGTTGTCATCAGTGGCCATGAAATGGTTATTATGTCTACCTAGTCCCAGAAGCAATACATGTAGAGGAGACGTTGGGTCCACAAGTAAATGATAAGTACAACACTTATGGAATATTGTGCCCAGGGAAGAATGTATTTGCTGCCCTCTACAGGAGTGATATTTCCTCTTATCCAAATATCAGCATTCTAGATCAGGGCCATGTTCCTTGTACGTGGATAACTCAGTTAGCTGGCTAACTTTGCTGAGTAAAACCCGGAAATCCCTTGAATATGGAAGATATGAACTAGCAAAAACAGTGTTACTCAGCTTTAGTTTTTTTTAATTAAATGGTTAAAAAATAGATTAATGAACTAAGGCCTAGATGAACATACATCCAGAAGAAAAGCTGTTTACATGATTCTTAATCACAGAAAAATAATTGACTCCTCCCACTTTCATAAATGGATTGCGTAGATAGTGAGCAGTGACAAAGCAATGTAGAATGTCACATGGCCTTCCCCACGGTAATGGCAAGACCCGCTGGACAGGGGCGGCGCTAAGGTGGGGGGCTTCAGAGAAATATATAAACATGCGTACAATAATTGGGTAATATGAATGTGTGAGAGGAATTGAGGAAATGTACATGAATACGGACTGAAGTGAAAGTATTGGAGGGGACAAACTAAATGGGAAGGAATAAAGAAAGCGGTCGGAAGGAGGATTGTAAGTTTTCAAAGATGTGTTTGTCTACATAAGTTTCTGGATAACAGAGGCACCACTACCTTGGACCTTCATAGAAAAGTAGAGGAATGATAGGTGAAACCATAAGATCACGCTCCATTGTACAAAACATCTTATTACTATCACTAGATTATGGGAGGACTAGACTGCAGTTGAGGGGGGGGGGGGTCTCTTAGTCAATGGGTTGGGGCGCTACAGCCATAATTCTGGCCAGACCTTATTTGGGTAAACAAAGGGAATTGTGGGATGTGGAAGGCTTGCGGAGGATTGCATTTAAATGAAGACCAAAGGGACATTCAGCAGGATGTCCACAACCCACTCTGAGCCAGAGGTAGGACCAGTTGCAGATGTCTCGCTCGCCAGCATACTTGGAGGATTATGAGGTTCCATCCATCCAACTGCCACAGCATACTCTGACCATCAACGCAGTGACCCATATATGTTAACCACACTGTATCGGCCAGAGGGAGGTGCTGAGGCGACACCACTCCCCCATTGGGAACAGTTAGAAACAGCTGAGGAAGTTGGGGACGGACTTGTATACCAGAGAGTGGCATACTGCTCATTATCCATCAGATCAGGGCACAGAACGTGCCAAGTACCACCTGGCACCCTCTAGTACAGGCGCATTTGGAGATGCCCGAGGGGTCATCCGATCCCTCCAGGAAGAGAATAGGCTGCGTCACCAAGCCATGAAGGACGTGAGGCGCAGAATGGAAACCACCGCACCCTCACACTCGACTTCCGTCCCAGCCCCACACAGCAGACCTGCTCTGCCATGGCTGAGACCTCACCAGCGCCAAGAAGAGGCTCAGATATTAAGATCAAACTATAAGAAGCCACACTCAGTGGAGTCGGAGTGAGGCAACATCAACGACATGGCAGGTGATCTAAGTAGATTGAGGCTTCGGTCTACACCTCCACGCAGATACTGACAACATCAGTCTTAGCCCCCCCAGACTTGCTGCACCCTCAGCAATGGTGGTTCCCTCACCATCACGACGTTCTCACTCCAGAGACTGCTACTATCACTGTCCTTCACCTCCCTCTAGAGCAGGGGTAGGCAACCCTGGTCCTGGAGAGTCGCAGGTTCTGCTGCTTTTTGTTGTTACTCTCCACTTAATTGATCAATTAAAGCAGTCGGTTACACAGTTAACTCACCTCACCTCATTTCTGTGGTCTAAGTAGTTGCTGTATTTAAGGTGAAAACCAAAACCGGCGGCTCTCCAGGACCAGGGTTACCTACCCCTACTCTAGAGAGAGAACACACAGAGGACCTAAACCATCTAATCACTGCAGAAGATCCGCCTCAGTTTGCAAGGCTGAAGGTCTCATTGGAAAACATTTTACCCGATGATGCGACTGAACGCTTCAAATTCCAGATTCTGTTGGAGTATTTTAGTATTTTACAGCAGCTCCCAGCTTCCCTACAGTTATACCATGTAATCACTAATTGAGCGCTATGGGCAGCCCCATCTGTTACCTCTTAACTCATGGACGGTCCAAACATCAACAGCGGGGACCCCCAGGCCTTTAGAAAGGTTGCTCTGAGAGTCCGTGCATTGGTGGGTATGCTTGAACGACAGGGCCAAACGAGAGCCGTTGAGCTGAAGTGTGAGTCACATGTCACAAGGCTCCCATCCAAGCTACCACATGACCTCAAAGCTAACTTTAGATATACTGTACCCCAGTAAGACTCCCGCTCCAACCCTGCTCGATTTTTCAGGCTGGCTTGAGTTTGAACCTAAAGTGTGCAGGTCACCGGTGAGCTACGGAGAAGCAAGAGACCGGACCAGTCCGTGTGGAGCCAGATCTGCTGGATCAAGATCAAACTGCGTAGTCAGATCTGCTGGATCAAGAGACTGCGCACCCTATCGTGCTGAATCCTCAACAACCCCTCACCCAGCTCCTAATTCAGCACTTTGACAATGATTTGCATTACCCTGGCCCTCAGACGTCCGCTCGAAATACTGGATTTTGAGAGGAAGGGAGGCTGTACGCCATCAACAACGCAGTTGGACAGAGTGCAAAAAATTCTGATGGAAGCGCAAAGTCCCAAAAATGGCCGATCTATCCCCTGCACGCCTTCGGCCGTTCCAGCCTGCATTTTATTCAACTGCTGACTACTGCTTTGGGCCTTTCGTCATTAAAGCGGGTTGGCGCAGCGAGAAACGGTGGGGAATTATCCTTTAAGTGCCTGACCACCAGAGGAGTTAACGGGGATTTACTCACCAGTATAGACACTGACTCCTTCCTGATGGCACTCCTTAGATTCATTGGCCGCCGGGGGAAACCTCACAAGCTGTTGTCTGGTCAGGGGAGGAGAGAAGGAGCTCTTGAGAGGCCTTCACTGCCCTGCAGCCCACCTTGCAAACACAGCAAACGGGACCCACCAGGTGCCCCGCCACTCTGGTGCCCCCATTAGGTCTCTAAAAGAAGTGCTCCGTGTGACCCTTAGAAGAAGGGTTGAGGTCCTCATAGAGATAAAGGGGATTGATATGTGGTTCTTGGTTACGTGTTCTCCGACGTAGTTGACATCGACCCAGTTACTCCTAACAGTCTCCTGATGGGGTTCCCTGACGCTTCCCTCCCACAAATTGAAAAGGCCAGGCTTAGATCAAAATTGTAGAGAAATGTTCTGTTCTTTGCGCCCTTATTGGCTGTTCTATGTTATGATTGACAGTTGTAAGTTTAAGCCCACCTCCAAATTAAGTTTAGTTTTTTAATCTTGATTGTGTGCCATGTGCAGCAAAGACTGTATTAATGGTGTTTTGATCCTGGCTGTTTGTGTGTGCGTGCATTCAAAATAACACACACAGACTAATTGTTGTGCATTCTTATCAATTCCCTGTGGCGACCACAATTAGGAGTAACCTGCACTTACAGTGACTCCCACTCTATGAATTTGAATACTTCCCCTGGTACCATAGTCACTTGTTTATTTACTTTGTTGGTGAACTTCTCCATGTTTATTTGCCTTATCCTGCATGTCATCTTGTGTTCACCTATAGGTATTTAATGTGTTCAAATTTGCTCTCACAATCTTCTATACATTTCACACAGAAATGTATTCTGATTATATGCCCTTATGCATGTTTTCAAACACAAATACATTTTGATCGTACCAAAAAATAAATTCAGATAAGAAAAAAAAAAGAAATGCCGTAATGTTCGTGGAAACGTTCGTAAGCACAGTTAATGATCAAATTTGATCGTAAGCATGTTTCGTGAATGAGGCCCAATGTCTATAATTAGTTAATCGGTTACTCAATGTACTTATTAGAAATAATAATATGATGCCACTTTTATAATCAACTGCACAATCCACAATTCGTACTTTAACAATCAATAGTCCAATGAAACAAAACTGCATGGCTGAGAGCTGTCTATGTGCATGTTTGTTGCATTTCTGTTTACTTTTAAAGCGTTGCCTACAGTCATCCTCCTTGTTTGAAGTTAAAGTGGAGATGTGAGACTCTTGGGACTTTTGAAATGGAAAAAGCTGAGTGGCTTTGAGTCAAGCAGTGTTTTTCTTAGTGTGTGTGCTGGCTTGTGGTGAGTAGCACCACGCTACTAAATTTTGAGCTTCAGAACAACTGTCATGCGCAGGAAACAAAAGCTATCTGCCCTGTGAATCTGCTAAATAAATTGCTTGACCCTTTCCGCCGCTGTTGAACAGAATCCCAACAGACATGCCACCGCAGACA
Source organism: Synaphobranchus kaupii (assembly GCA_029718625.1). NCBI lineage: Eukaryota > Metazoa > Chordata > Actinopteri > Anguilliformes > Synaphobranchidae > Synaphobranchus > Synaphobranchus kaupii. The sequence goes on from CM056394.1 coordinate 16,589,836, forward strand.
CCCACACGTATGAGACTTTCCTTGTTAATAATCGTTTGACAAGATTCCTGAGCTCCAACAGTCGAGACAAATTGTCTGTGGGATTTCTTGAACTCCCCCCTGTCCATGACGTTTTAGCTTTCATTATGGATATACTAAGAATTCGCTCAGTTTCTGTGGAGGACAAGGAGAACCTGATTGATGCACCAGTTAATAAATACAGCAATTAACTTGATTAAAATATCCAGTGTGAAGCATTATTTTTTACAGCTGGTGATTCAAATGCTGTTTATGGTTATGTAGGATATTACTGCTACTTTTTTATTTTTTATTTTTTATTTTTTATTTTTTTTTGCATCATGCCACTTTTGAGTTGCAGTTTCAACTTGTTAAGTAATAAATGTAGGCATTTTGATTGCAGTCAGTCAGAAGTATTAATCTGTGATTATAATATGACAGGTTTGATTGCTGGGATCCCAAATCATTTTCAACCCAATCCTCAGCATTAGCTAAATCACATCTCGTTAATACAGTAAAATAAATAGTTTGATAAACATTTAGGCTACAGAAAGTCTAATGTCTAATAGCCTTGTAACTACAGTGTGAATACGATATTTCTGTGCATGCATTCACATGTTTACTGATATGGTACACAGGTGAAGCACATTGTAGTGAATCTTTTTGCAATGATGGTGGTAGTCAAACTACCGCGCAACCAGTGTGGGTCTCGTACGTAGAAGCCAGTTTTTCAGGCTTTGCATTATTATAACTGTGGAGTATTCTGGGGGCAATTGTAACACATGTTTTTGTTACAATTGCCCCCAACCATGAACACATGAAACTAGCTAGCTTGCTGGATAGAATCTCAGCTCTAGCTTGTTTCCGATTGGTGCAATTTTATGGTGCTGCAATTGCCCCCTGTTACAATTGCCCCCAGAATACTCTACTTACTTTTCAAATCCAGGCGGTCCAACTAGCAAGTACAGCTTCTGTCAGCTTTCAAGATCATCTCCAAAATCAATAATCCGCCTTATTTTATGTATATTGAGGGACTCATTCCAGTGGTTTCTCTCAGAGTACCGCTGTGCAACTGTGGACCAGAGAGATATATGATATTCCACTCATCAATATGAATGGACTATTCTCCTCTATGGGGGGAAAAAGTCTATGTGCTTTAACCAGGCATAAGAGATCGCAGCTCAATATAATCTTTCGGTTCTAAATATTCAGAATGCAAAAACGGCTGTAAAGCATATGATAATAATATTTTATTCTGAGTGAATCAGCCATTTCTCATTGGCGATGGTGAGGTTTTATTGTTCAATTTCCATATGCAAATAGCAAAAATAGATCGCTGAAGTTTGGTTCATTTGCCAATTCTCAGCTTAAAAAAAAGGTAAAATGTTAATGTCTGCCAATAGATGGCGCTGGAGTTGTTGCAATGCGAGCACAGTACCATGACATCTGCCGCTCATGCCTGATAGCGCACTAATTGCTGTTGAAATGAGCAGGTTTTCTCCGACGGGATTATTCCACATTGCACACATCATATCAACCGGTTGTGTGCGGGCGCGTACGCACGAGTGTGTGTGTGTGTGTGTGTGTGTGTGTGTGTGTGTGTGTGTGTGTGTGTGTGTGTGTGTGTGTGTGTGTGTGTGTGTGTGTGTGTGTGTGTGTGTGTGTGTGTGTGTGTGTGTGTGTGTGTGTGTGTGTGTGTGTGTGTGTGTGTGTGTGTGTGTGTGAATTTAAGTGTGAGTACACACAATGTGAATTGAAACTAGCCAAGCTAAAAGGTTTGTAGAAATGCAACTTCATAATTTGGTGATGAGCCTCACTCGGCGCTGTCTAACTTCAGCCCCATTTCTTCCCTTCCTGCTTGAAACATTAACCAAAATACACTTAACTAGCGGAGGGAGAATGAGGTATGATGACGCATAAAAAGGCGGGGCTGCCATATGCTACCAGTAACTCATGATACCTCATTTCCCAGCACAGCCATTAATCAATTATAAAACCTTGCAGTTAAGGGGGTTTGGCACTCTACTGTAGGCAGGCTATCACAGAACGCTGTGACTCCATCTCCCATAATGCAAAATACTTCCCATGATTCCTCATGCCCTGGGTCCAGTTCTGTCCACGTTCAGCAATGTATTAATGAATATCTAAGGGCCAAGTAACTGTGACAAATAGACTGTGGCTGACTGAAAATAATATATATTTTTTAAAGATAAACCAGCCTTATAATGTCCACAGCCTGGGTTTTTACACTGCACATCATTTAAGGATGTGTCTGTCTGTCTGTGTCTGTCTGTTTTTCGGCGTGGTCTGAAAACACACTTTTTCAGACTCCACCTCGACTCAATTATACTTATATAGGGCCATTCTATAGTATTTGCTTCCTGTTTTCTAATTAACTTGTGTTTTTTGGTTATTCTATAGTTCAGAATGTATAGCTGACTGTGTACTTCTCATGTTTATTACTAGCGATAGCTCCTACGCTGTGAGAAAGCTATGCTTTGTCGGATTTGCTTTATAGTCGCGTCAATGACCTTCAATATGCACTTATTGTACGTCGCTTTGGATAAAAGCGTCTGCTGAATGATTGTAATGTAATGTAATGTAAAAGGAAAAGTCCAGCTGATCACTGAATGTGTTGAGAGTTAGATAATGGACATACTAAGATAATGGCATTGCTGTAAGTCAGCCCTCTTAACTCCAGCACCCAGATGGAAACAGATTACAAGTTTTCTTGTTCGCTTTATGTCCCGATTGACTTTGTTGCTGACAGTTTATCCCAGTGTGCTGTGTGGTCCCAGTGTGCTGTCTGGTCCCAGTGTGCTGTCTGGTCCCAGTGTGCTGTGTGGTCCCAGTGTGCTGTCTGGTCCCAGTGTGCTGTCTGGTCCAAGTGTGCTGTCTGGTCCCAGTGTGCTGTGTGATCCCAGTGTGCTGTCTGATCCCAGTGTGCTGTCTGGTCCCAGTGTGCTGTCTGATCCCAGTGTGCTGTGTGGTCCCAGTGTGCTGTCTGGTCCAAGTGTGCTGTCTGGTCCCAGTGTGCTGTGTGATCCCAGTGTGCTGTCTGATCCCAGTGTGCTGTCTGGTCCCAGTGTGCTGTCTGGTCCAAGTGTGCTGTCTGGTCCCAGTGTGCTGTGTGATCCCAGTGTGCTGTCTGATCCCAGTGTGCTGTCTGGTCCCAGTGTGCTGTCTGATCCCAGTGTGCTGTGTGGTCCCAGTGTGCTGTCTGGTCCCAGTGTGCTGTCTGGTCCAAGTGTGCTGTCTGGTCCCAGTGTGCTGTGTGGTCCCAGTGTGCTGTCTGGTCCCAGTGTGCTGTCTGGTCCCAGTGTGCTGTCTGATCCCAGTGTGCTGTCTGATCCCAGTGTGCTGTCTGGTCCCAGTGTGCTGTCTGATCCCAGTGTGCTGTCTGGTCCCAGTGTGCTGTCTGATCCCAGTGTGCTGTCTGATCCCAGTGTGCTGTCTGATCCCAGTGTGCTGTCTGATCCCAGTGTGCTGTCTGATCCCAGTGTGCTGTCTGATCCCAGTGTGCTGTCTGGTCCCAGTGTGCTGTCTGGTCCCAGTGTGCTGTCTGGTCCCAGTGTGCTGTCTGATCCCAGTGTGCTGTCTGATCCCAGTGTGCTGTCTGGTCCCAGTGTGCTGTCTGATCCCAGTGTGCTGTCTGGTCCCAGTGTGCTGTCTGATCCCAGTGGTGCAGGGGAGTCTGGTGCAAAATAAAATAAAGACAAATGGCCACTCTGTTTAGAAATGCAACATGTGCCCGAGAAGCACATTTTATGCCCACGCCGCAGCAGCTCATAAGTGAGGTTCTGCTGATAAAGAACCATTATGAAGCAAAATGACAAATGGCCTCGGCTGATTCTACTGAAGTGGTCTGACCCTTTCTGGAAAACTGTGCTTCTCTATCTTACCTGTTATCTCCTAAAGTGGACAAGACCAATACCTGGGCCCTTTTTAAACGACGGCCTCCTATCCATCACTTAGTACACACATTGACTTACAATTTATTTAAATAAGAGCTGCACACCGTTATACAGAAAAGCAAGGCTCTCACGGTTAGGTTGTGTTTGTGAAGAAAAAACTTTTTTTAATTTTTTTATTTAAAAGTCAAAGAGAAAGAAAAATGCTGATTGAACCCAGTCCATACTTTTCACGTGGTGCCAAGTAATGTTCCTTAGGAGTGGTGTCACAGTGACAAACAATGTTCTCAGAAAAAGCTGCAATACACTGACCTGGAGCAAATTAACCCTTTGACCTTAACTTTGACTTGCATATAAATACAAGTCTTCCATTTTCCTTTCAGTCTACAGAGTTCATTTGAAATTTTCTGACTTGGTTTTCTGAACTCAAAAGGCTGTTACCCGTGCACTCGCCATGTGCATGACGAAATAAATAAATCTTGAACTTAATTAGGATTTAACAAAGACAACTAGATTGGATCCTGTCCCGTTCACTCAGCGGTTGACTTATTTAAGCTTGATTATGTGTTGTTATGAGGTTACTTCAGATGATAAAAAAACGACTAGGCTACAGAGACCCCCAGCAGAGTCCATTGTGTGGGAAAGTGTGATTGTGATTGCATATTACATTTCATTTAGAAACCAGAGATATGATATAGTTATCATTCAGAAGATGATGTATGCCTAGATGTGGGCTACATGTCACAGCTGTGAGCGGCTGTTTACAGTATTACTGTGATATTAAACATTGGCCTGCTAAGCTATACTGGTAGAGAAATCTGTCTGACATGCTTGTGATAATGAAAACGAAACAAAAAAATATCTGCAACAGTGCATGTTGTCTGGGGGGAAAGACTTGAATCAAAAGTATTATTAATCACAAATTTATTAAAAGAACCCCAGAAAGAACCTGCACTTCACCGCCACAAGTCAGGCCTTTTTGACTAAAGGGGCGTCAGTGTAGTATAATGGGTGAGGAATTGGGCTTGTAACCCGGAGGCTGCAGGTTTGATTCCCAGGTAGGACACTGCCATTGTACCCTTGGGAAAGCTGCTTAGACTGAATTGCTTCAGTTTCCCGCTGTATAAATTGACACTATGTGAAAATGATAAATATTTGTGCAAGTTGTTCTGAATTAAGAGAGTCTGCTAAATGTAAGCATTCTAATGTAAATTGCAAAACTTAGGCCGTTGTTCGCTTATTTTGTTTATTGAAAACACCGCTGCAATCAGATATGAAGGAACAGTTATTGAAACACGGTATAGCGATCAGCCAGAAATAACCGTGAACAAGGAACCTGTTATGACGATTTGACGAAGTGCATGTAACTGGTGAGAAGGGAGCGAAAGGCGGGAAGTGATTGCATGCTGATATAGTGTCTTTGTTTTTTGAGGTTAGTATAACCTTTTAAAAGAGCAGTGCTTTTAGGCTTACAACACGGAATTTAAGAATTCGTTTTAGACATTTCTCTGCAACTCAGAAACCGGCACATGAATGACGTGCTAAACGTGTCCCCCCCCCCCCCCCCCCCCCGTCAGATACAACGTTTGTGAAGGTCGAGCGCGTTCAGTGCGCTGCTTCTATACAGCACTGTATTTTATCGTCACTAGCCCAGTCCGACAATATCGTCCATCACCGGGTCCCCTGCGGTTTCTGTGTGGCGAAGCTGAGGAATGACTCCTCAGGGGATAAAACCACACATCCGTCCCCATGTCCTGCTCTCTATATTGGGCAGCATAGGCGACTGTACAAAGGATCGCGAACTTCTTGCGAAAACCACCACTTAGCGGATTCCAAATGAACTTCGCCGCCGGTTGCTTCCGCTGACCGCATGGTTCCAACATTCCATACCGTCAGATGAATTTAATGAAAATAAATTGGGGTTACACAACATGGGGTAGCTACTTCACATTTTGGCACTTATGTTATGATGGCCGTGTGAATGAATAGCGTGATGTTACATGTTAAGATCGCCTGCTGAATATAGAAAACAACAACTTACAGTGAAATAATGGGTTAGTTTGACCTTTGAGACCTGTCTCTAAGGGGTACCTTTCTCACAATTCATGTGGAAGGCAGGATCCCTGTAGAACAACTTTGGATATTAACAGAAATGAAAAAAAGACTTATTTAATGCAAAGATGTCAACAAGCCATGTATTTTACACACAGATATGGCAATTTCTTTGTGCTTTTTCAAAAAAAGGAGTCTGTGGCTCTTTTTTAATAAGCTGCGATTAATATTCTGAACAATGAAGTGCTTTATCCCTGCAGTAAAACTGGCCTTCTGGGGTTTGCCATTTATTTCAGAGTTTCCCATGCAGGACATTAAACTACTGTACACTGCGATGGCTCTTTTTTTTCTTTTTTGTTTTATTTCACATCAAATCCTATTTTTCTCCCAAAGCCCTTCATTTTTAGCTCCCCTTTTTCTTGCCGCTGTAGACTGTTCTTTTGTGACAAATGTATGAATGGGTTTTCAGGGCTGTATAATGTCTGCATATAGTAACGGCTGAGTTGTAGTTAATTGCAGCTTGCACTCCTGTGGGAGCTCCCCCCCCCCCCCCCCCCCCCCCACCACAGAACATGTCCTGTAGGTGACCTTGAGTGACTCCAATAATTTTCACCCATCTCCAAAATAACTCATCTCTTATTATTGCGACAGGATGTTAATGCTTTTAATGGCTGGTGTCTGCTGTCTCTCTTCCTTTCTTCTCCTTGCTTGAGTAACGCCAAATGTTGCCTCGACGTGCGCAATAAAAACCGCCGTGGTCTCACGTTGCAGCAAGTAAATCACAGTGTACTTTAAAAAATAAATAGAGAACCACGTCTGTGGCATGCAATCATACACTTTGTTTTCTGGTTCTTTGGTTCACCTTGTAAATTGCAGTATCTGCAGGCATTTTATTCGGTAAAAACGTGTCCGTGCAAAATTAGTGATTTCAAGTGAATAGTCACTGATGAGGAAGGCTTAGCACAAAATCTTCGCTTCACATTTCTGCACATCTTTTAGTTTAACTGGTCTAGCTCCTCGTTGGGCTTACTTTCTCTCCGCACTCTCTCACACACAGGGACGGGTCTAGGAATGATTTGTGCAGGGGGAAAAACATGAGAAAGGGGCACACCTGCACACGCGCACACGCACACACACACACGCGCACGCACGCACACGCACGCACACACACACACACGCGCACGCACACACACACACGCGCACGCACACACACACGCGCACGCACGCACACACACGCACGCGCACATACACACGCACGCACGCGCACGCACACACACACGCACACACACACGCGCACGCACGCACACACACGCACGCGCACACACACACACACGCACGCACGCGCACACACACACGCGCACGCACACACACACACACACACGCACACACACATGCGCACACCTCTAGAGGCCCTCTGGACCACCTAGTGCCCCAGAAATCTGTCCCTGTTATACCCCCTTAGCTACACTCCTGCACACACACATACACGATTATACATGAACACACATTGACACATCAAAACACACACAAACACCAACACACACAAACACACACACACACATCACCACACATTTACACATCAAAACACACACACACACACACACACACACACACAACAACACACGTTTACACATGAACACGCATACACGCACACACACACACATACTGTACATGCTTGTATGCACACACAAACACGAACACCACACACACACACACACACACAGACTACTTCCCGATAGTCTTTATTAATCAAGATCTATTAATAATGTATCGCTTAAAGGTCAGAAAATGTAAAAACATAATTTAAAAATGTTTTTAGAGAATATGCAATAGCATGCTTGTTAATTGCCCAGCGTTCCAATCAGAAGAATATCAAAATCTCCAGTCCTTGGTTACATGTTCTAGAAAGTTCTCCAGTCAAGACGAGCCAACATACAATAAGAAATGTTGAAATGGGAGCCTTTGGCTCAATACCTGCAGGGCGGAAAGAGTGGCAGAAATCAGGAGATTGTGATACAAACTTGTCCTTTCCAGTCTCAAGTTTTAAATTGGCATTATTTCTAGCAACCAAAGTGCACAGGCAAAGGATAAAAGTAATAAGGCTTAATGTGCCTGTGTCAATGCACTGCCATGTTTCCGTTTCCAGAGGCAGAATCTGCCCTTACTGGAGATCTAATCAGCAGTGTTGCAGTTCCATGGCCTAACCAATAGATGGAAGCACTGCGCGTGGAGCTGGGTTAAGTGTGCATTATTAGCAGACCAGAGGACACATTAGCTAGAGAGACCCCCCCCCCCCCCAACATGAATTAATATTTTTTTTAAACCAATACATTCCAGGACATTTGCCCTAGAAAGTATCTAAGTGTTTTAAAAACTAAAATTTGTGGAAGTGTTTTTAAACTAAATCTGCAGCCCAATCATGGTATTTTTTTAATTTTACCTCAAACAAGAGGTATAATTTCCTTTTTTTGATGTATCCATCAAAGGGTTAAACTGTTTTTGAGCAAAAGTAAAGAAAGTGTTGAGAAAATGACTTGCACATGTTTTTAAACAGACGGCTCTTGATCTTCGGTTCTATTTTTGACAGATATGAGAGTGTGCATTTCTTTTTTTACATAAAGTGGTATCAATATTCACTCCAACAAATTCTTCTTGTAGAAAATCCAGCTATCATGCGAAAGACATAAAAACAGTTCGCATTTCTTCTGTTATTTGCATGACTGGATTTAATGGAAGGGAAGCCGAGCTTCCGGCCAGAAGATTACAGCTTTAGGTCCCGAGCGAAGCACGACCACGACGATGGTCTTTAGGTACTAAAAATGTGAAATGAAAGTGAAATGATTCAGTGCATTAAAGGACTGGAGTTAAAATGCAATCTGCGTAAGCGACTTACAATGCAGGAGAACTTAAGTGCATTCACCTGATTAACATAAGAAGTAGAGCCAGTCTTGGATAAGAGTGTCCTGTATGTAGTGGAAATATTTGATTTCTTTGTGTTGAGTTTCATGCCTAGAACTGGGGTAAGCCTGGAGTCGTGCATACACATATATGTCGTTCACAGCTTTCTAGAACATGTAACCAAGGACTGCATTGATGGGATTAGGAACACAGGCTTCTTAAAGAAATAAAATGTAAATTAAATGCAAATACAGGGTATTGTGGGCCTTGACCAAAATGTGATGCTGTGTCCCCCCCCCCCCCATACAATTCAACGTACACATCGCTGTTGCCGTGGTGACATGTATTTTAGTCATCTTATTTCCAAGGTAACTGACAGTTCAGTTAGTGACTGGGGACAAAACCACACAATGTTCACCACACAATTAAACTGAGCAGTGCTGGCTGAGAGAAGCTCACGAAGGAAATTAGCCTGCTTTATTTTCTTTATGGAGGAAAACCCTTTCTTATTTAAAATTATGTTTTGTATGCAATTCTTCAGCAAAATCTGAAGCTGAGGTAAATTGCATATCTGTGTCCCTGCCTTGAAAATAGATGATTTCATTAGCACTTGAATGCTTTTTATTTAAAAAAAAGAGCTTGTGCCATAGAATGCAGGGTTCTCATATAAAGAGGACTATATGTTACAGAACAGTAAACGGTGTTTTAATGGCCACTGGTGCAGACTATTCCAAGGCTTTTGCTACACAGACATGGAAAAATGTACAAGCACTGCAGGTACCTAGAGGTTGGGTAGAACATCAATTGGTTTTCAGCCCTCTTTGATTT